>SJYA01000276.1:252299-373662 GCA_006410615.1 Neotragus moschatus
ATATATATATATATATATATATATATATATATTCTTGTTTAGATTCTTTTCCCTTGGAGGTTATTATGAAAGGTTGAATAGAGTTCCCTGTGCTATACAAAAGGTCTTTGTTGGTTATCTATTTTATATAGGCTTAGTCGCTCAGTCATGTCCAACTCTTTGCTACCCCATGGACTGTAGCCTTCCAGGCTCCCCTGTCCATGGATTTCTTCAGCCAAAAATACTGGAGTGGATTACCATTCCCCGCTTCACAGGATCTTCCTGACCCAGTGATTGAACCTGGTTCTCTCGCATTTCAGGCAGATTCTTCACCATTTGAGCCACCAATAATAGTGTGTACATCTCCTTCATGGATCAATGCCTTGTTGTGGTGAAGGAGCCTGTGTAACTCAATGAAACTATGAGCTATGCCACGAGAGCCACCCAAGATGGATGGGTCATGATGGAGAATTCCGACAAAATGTGATCCACTGGAGGAGGGAGTGGCAAACCACCCCAGTGTATTTCCTGTGAGAACCCCATGAACTATATAAAAAAGCAAAAATAAATGACACTGAAAGATGAGACTTCTAGGTCAGAAGGTGCCCAATATGCTGCTGGGGAAGAACAGAGGCTCTACTAATAGCTTCAGAAAGAATGAAAAGTCTAGACCAAAGTGGAAACAGTGTTCAACTGTGGATATGTCTGGTGATGAAAATAAAATCCAATGCTATAAAGAACAATACTGCATAGGAACCTGGAATGTTAGGTCCATGAATCAAGGTAAATTGGACATGGTCAAGCAAGAGATGGCAAGGGTAAATATTGACATCTTAGTAATTAGTGAACTAAAATAGATGAGAATGAGTGAATGGAATTCAGATTACCATTATATCTACTACTGTGGGCAAGATACCATAAAAGAAATGGAGTAGCCCTCATAATCCAGAAGAGTCCAGAAATGCAGTACCTGCTTGCAACCTCAAAACAACAAAAATAATTGTTTCATTTCCAAGTCAAACCATTCAACATTACAGTAATTCAAGTCTATGCCCCAACCACTAATGCCAAAGAAACTGAATATGATCAGTTCTATGAAGATCTAGAAAACCTCCTATAACTAATACCAAAAAAAGATGTCCTATTCACCATAGGGAATTGGAATGCAAAAGTAGGAAGTCAAGAGATACCTGGAGTAACAGACAAGTTTGGCCTTGAAGTACAAAATGAAGCAAGGCAAAGCCTAACAGAATTTTGCCAAGAGACTGCACTGGTCATAGCAAACACCCTTTTTCAACAACACAAGAGATGACTTTTACACATGAATGTCACCAAATGGTCAATACTGAAATCAAATTGACTATATATATATATACATATATATATATATATATATATATATTTTTTTTTTTTTTTTTAGTCAAAGATGGAGAAGCAATATACAGTTAGGAAAAATAAGACCTGGAACTGACTGTGGCTCAGATCATCAGCTTCTCATAGCAAAATTCAGGTTTACAGATTCAAGAGATTAGATCTAGTAAACAGAGTACCTGAAGATAGAAGTTCACAATATNATATATATATATATATATATATATTTTTTTTTTTTTTTGTAGCCAAAGATGGAGAAGCAATATACAGTTAGGAAAAATAAGACCTGGAACTGACTGTGGCTCAGATCATCAGCTTCTCATAGCAAAATTCAGGTTTACAGATTCAAGAGATTAGATCTAGTAAACAGAGTACCTGAAGATAGAAGTTCACAATATCATACAGGAGACAGCGAACAAAACCATTCCAAAGAAAAATAAAAGCAAGAAGGCAAAGTGGTTGTCTGAGAAGACTTTATAAACAGGTGAAGAAATAAGAGAAACAAAAAGAATGGGAGAAAAGGAAATTTACACTCAACTAAATGCAGAGTTCCAGAGAATAGCAAGGAGAGACAAGAAGGCCTTCTTCAATGAACAGTGCAAGGAATGGCTGTTTATTGTCACCTTGTTTATTTAACTTAAATGTAGAGCACATTTTGCCAGGTGCCAGGCTGAAAGAGTTACAAGCTGGAGTCAGTATTGCTGAGAGAAATATCAGAAATAATGAACTAAAGATCCTCCTGATGAGGGTGAAGGAGAAGAGTGTAAAAGCCAGCTTAAAACTCAAAAGATCATAGCATCCAGTCCCATCACTTCATGGAAAAATAGAAGGGGAAACAATGGAAACAGTGACAGACTTTTTTTCCTTGTACTCCAAAATCACTGTGGAGGGTGAACTGCAGCCATGAAATTTAAAGATACTTGCTCCTTGGAAGAAAAGCTATGACAAAACTAAACACTGTATTAAAAAGAGCAAAGACATTACTTTTCTGACAAAGGTCCATATAGTTAAAGCCCTGTTTTCCCAGTAGTCATGTACAGATGTGAAAGCTGGACAATAAAAAAGGCTGGACACTGAAGAATTGATGCCTTTGAACTTTGGTACTGGAGAAGATACTTGAGAGTCCCTTGGACAGCAAGGAGATCAAACCAGTCAATATTAAAGGAAATCAACCCTGAATATTCATTGGAAGAACTATTGCTAATGCTCAAGCCCCAGTACTTTGGCCCCTTTTTGCAAAGAGTGGACTCATTGGAAAAGACCCTGATGCTGGGAAGGATTGAAGGCAGAAGGAGAAGAGGCAACAGAGGATGAGATGGTTGGATGGCATCACCGGTTCAATGGACATGAACTTGGGAAAATTCAGGGAGGTGGTGAAGGATAGGGAAGTTTGGCATCCTGCCATCCATGGAGTCATGAAGAGTTGGACAAGATTTGGCGACTGAACAACAGTGTGTACATGTTAACCCCAAATCCTAATTTATCCCTCCTCCCTCTTTCTGCTTTGGAAGCCATAAATTTGTATTCTATGTCTGTTTCTGTTTTGTAAATAAGTTTATTTGTATCATTTTTAAAAATTCCACATATAAACAATATCATATGATATTTGTTCTTAGCTCTTTCTTCACTATTTACCCTAGCCAAGACATGGAAGCAACCCAAGTGTCCACTGATGGATGAATGGATAAATAAAATATGATGTGTGTGTGTGTGTGTGTGTGTATTGTTGAGTCACTAAATCTTGTCCCTGTCCTTCACTGTCTTCTGGAGTTTGCTCAGACTCATGTCCATTGAGTAGGTGATGCTATCTAACTTCATCTAATCTCATCTTCTGCAATGCCTTTCCTCTTTTTCCTTCAATCTTTCCCACCATCAGGATCTTTTCTAATGAATCAGCTCTTCGTATCAGGTAGACAATGTATTGGAGCTTTAGCTTCAACATTAGTCCTTCCAATGAGCGTAAACACACACACACACACACACACACTCACATATTTATATATATTTATTTATATATGGATAGTTTTGTTGTTGTTTTAGTTGCTAAGTCACATCCAGCTCTTTTGTGACCCCATGGACTGTAGCTCACCAGTCTTCTCTGCCCATGGGATTTCCCAGGCAAGAATACTGGAGTAGGTTGTCAATTCCTTCTCCATAGGATCTTCCCAATGCAGGCATTGAACTTATGTCTCCTGTATTAGCAGTTGGATTCTTTATCACTGAGCCACTAGGGAAGCCCAATGGAATATTACTCAGCCATAAAAGAGAATGAAATAATGCCATCTGCAGCAAAATGAATGGACCTAGAGATCATCATGCAAAGTGAAGTATCTCACAGTATTTCTTAAAAGTACATAAGAGCATTCACTAATCCAAACCAAAAATGTGTAGTTGTTTCAAAATCAGTGAACTGCACATAGCCTGACATCACTCACACTGAGTTGCTGAATGACTGAGCGAATAAACAAAGGGACATAATGTTTATGAATCTTGGTTTTCTCCTTAGGAAAAGCATTAAAATAAAACCTCTAGGATTGCAAGTCTTACATCAAATACCATTGTAAATGACATTGCACACAGTAGACTGTCACCAATGCAAGCCATACTCTTCGAGAGAGACAAAAAGAAAGACTTCAATAGCTGAGTCGTGGGTACAGATCTCTTTCTATAACAGCATATTTTGAAACAATGATTTATTAATATCCTCCAGTCCCACATAAGACATTTGTCAACCATACTTAAAATTTCTGAATGACGTTCAAAGGCTCTCTGCACAAAAGAGTGGAAGCGTAAACTAAGGACTAGCAGCCCAGAGCTAATTAGGAAATAAGCTTTAGGCATTTAATAAGATATATTTAATAAGGCAAGGGGTAATTAACATGCAAACCACAGAGTTATAGCTAAGATGGATAAACCCATTCAGGCTTCCATGTTGCAAACTACTATTCAGGAGTTGTTGTTGAATTTATTTCTGACAAGCCGAGAGGAAAGTGAGAGGAAGGCGTTAAGTGTTGACCACTGTTGGCGCACAGAGATTCTGAAATGATAGACTTTAAGGAGTTAAAAACAATAATTAAGCCATTGGAATTGTTTTCTAACTTGTTTGCAGTACATTGCCCATTATAAGTGTCTATGTAGTATGCGTGCATACTAAGTCATTTTAGTAATGTCCAACTCTGTGCAATGCTATGGACTGTAGCACCCCAGGCTCATCTGTCTGTGGGATTCTCCAGGCAAGAATAATGGAGTGGATTGTCATGCCCTCCTCCAGGGGATCTTCCCAACCTAGGGATCAAACCCATATCTCTATGTCTCCTGCATTGGCAAGAGGGTTCTTTACCACTAATGCCACCTGGGAAGCCTCTATTACCATATACAGGTATATCTACTTGTAACATTATAGAAGCAGTTATTTAAAGAAATTAGGACCACTCAGCTGGCTCTTGACCTGTATATGAGAGTGGTCCCATGTGAGATGCTGGAGACAGTCTCTGTCTTGATCTGGGTAGTGGTTAGAGGGTATATGTATATATTTATATTGGTCCAAGTGTACACTTTAAATTCACTTTATATATAGCAAATGTACTTTAGTTTTTAAAGGTATATCTATTTTTTTCAAATAGGAGATGCAGGTTTGATCCCTGGGTGGAGAAGTTCCACTGGAGGAGGAAATGGCAACTTACTCTAGGATTCTTGCCTGGAAAATCCCATGGATAAGAGGAGCCTAGTGTATGGGAAGTGACATGGATCAGTCATCCTTTTTCCCAACTATTCAGATCAAGCTAGAAAGGTGGGCCCACTCTCCACTCCTTTTTTTTTTTTTTTTTTTAACACTGTCTATTGCCATTTATTGAAGTCTTGAAGATTTACAAAGCGTTGAATACCACACTAACTCTATACCCCATTTCTTCACCATTCTCCTAGTGTGATAAACCAGAGTGATCCTCTGTAATCTGTATTAAAACTATTTCATCAGTAACTCAAGCACAAATAGAGTTTACTGAATTTCAAGAGTTATAAGCAATAGCAAAGGGTAAAGCTATTTAAAAAAAAAAAAATGCGGACTTCTCAGGTGGTGCTAGTGTAACAAACCTGTCTGTCAGTGCAGGAGACATAGAGATGCAGCTTCTATCCCTGGGTCAGAAAGATCCTCCAGAGGAGGGCATGGCAAATGACTCCAGTATTCTTGCTTGGAGAATCCCATGGACAGAGGGGCCTGGTGGGCTACAGTCCATGGAGTCACAGAGTCAGACATGACTAAAGCAACTTAGCATGAAACAGCAGCACTGGTGGTCCAGTTGTTGAGAATCTGATTGTCAATGCAGGGACACAGGTTCGATCCCTGGTCCAGGAAGATTCCACATGTCACAGGAAAACTAAGTCTGTGAGCCACAACTACTGAGCCCATACACCACAGCTGTTGAAGCTGGCACACCCTAGAGCCCATGCTCTGCAAGAAGAGAAACCACCACAATGAGAAGCCAGTGCACTGCAACTAGAGTAGCCCCACTCTCCACAACTAGACAAACCCCACATGCAGCAATGAAGACTCAGCACAGCCAAAGGGAAAAAAAAATGAAATTGAAGGACTTCCTGATCACCATTGGCTTTAACAAGTAGGCTTTATTGACTTGAAGGAAGTTTCTGAATTAAGTTGATCAAAACTCTTCCTAGACTAATAGAAAGATTAGGTACACAATTAGCTACCATCTTCTCTATGACAATGTTTATGTCTGGGTCATGTTTTACTAGAAAATAGAATACAAACAATTAATAATGTAGAAATTATGTCTATCAACTCACAGCTCAATAAGAATGTGGCTTTACCGTCTACTGGCTTGGATGATCCACAGTGCTAATTATTCTTGAGGATAATATGAATGCAAAGGTATTTGTTTTTAAAAATGAGTATATGCTGATGACACCAAAGTTCTCCATTGCCACTGCTGCATTTGTTCAGAGTTCTGGTTTTTGTGTGACTTCTGCTGTGTTACATATAAAGGGTATCAAAGTGACTGTTGAGATATGTCATGTATTTATGTTTCCACCTCTTCACTGAGAGCTGTAACACCAACACTTATGGCAGCTTGACCATATGACGCATGCCTGGAAAGACTGAAATAGCCACTTAGCAAAATTAGACTTTTCACGCTCCACTAAAACAAAGAGAAACAGTGCCTTTGCCCTTCTTCAATTTCTGGAAAAGAAATAAAAAGTTTTCTGGACTTACTCCTCTGTGAAATGGGGGAGCATCAGAGTTGACAGGACCTGGCATTAAGAAGAGACATGGTAGCAAGGGTGGGAGCCAAAGCAAGAAAGAGATTAACTGGAGTATCCAGGGTAAAGCTTTGGAGTGAAGGGAAAAGTGCAAAACAAAGGCTGGCAGCTGGTCAGCCCTAAATGTGCCTCACCATAGCTTTAATATTGGCTTCCCTTGTGGCTCATCTGGTAAAGAATCTGCCTGCAATGTGGGACACCTAGGTTTGATCCCTGGATTGGGAAGTGAAGTGAAGTCACTTAGTCGTGTCTGACTCTTTGCAACCCCGTGGACTGTAGCCCACCAGACTCCCCCATTCATGACATTCTCCAGGCAAGAACACTAGAGTGGGTTGCCATTTCCTTCTCCAGGGGATCTTCCCAACCCAGGGATCAAACCCAGGTCTCACACATTGCGGGCAGACGCTTTAACCTCTGAGCCACCAGGGAATCCCTGGATTGAGATCCCCTGAAGAAGGGACAGGTTACCCACTACAGCATTCTGGCCTGGAGAATTCTTTGGACTGTATAATCCATGAGGTCTCAAAGAGTCAGACATGACTGAGCAGCTTTCACTTACTTAACTTATATCTTTAATGGGTGATCTCCCCAAGCCCTTTCCCTCCCCAGTATTCCGCTGCCTATCTCGCTTTACTCTTTCCTACCTGCATCACACCTGAAGAACCAAATACACCTATTTATTTACCTTCTTGTCTCTCTCCATGGTACTACAAGAATCATGTGCCTTCTTCTAGAATCACAGCTGAAGCCCATAAAGGTTTGCTCGGTGAAAGAATGATCGGCAAACTTTGCTCTCCTAATTTGTTTCATTAGAAAGCCTATTATCATTTTTTTTCTTGGAGCTTCTTAACTGTGCTGCATAGACATGTGAATACAATGCCATAGTAAAGGAAGTTCACATTCACAGCTTTTGGTGGACAAACCGAGAGAGAAGTTAGCAGATAATTTCTCAATGAAACACATTTCCTAGTTATAGGGAAACAATGACCTGTGAGAATTCCTTCTACTACCACAGCGCTTTAATGCTCTGAATTCTCAGATTAGCACACATCAGAGAGCAAAAGAGAGAGTAAGGTTCAAGGTATATGGTTCAGAAATCCTCTGCTCCCTAGTCTATCAGGAACTATCTGAGGAAGAAGCATCAGAGGAGCTGGTGGGCAGCTCACACTTCTCGTATTTCTTCCTTGATGACAATCTGTGCCTACAAGGCCCAAGTGTTGAGCCCACGACTTCCTGCAGACTGTGGGTATGGTTCCTACTGTCTTACACAGTATATCCGCTGAGGCTGGTGCTGTCATTAAAAGGACCAAGAGATGCCTAAAAGGTTCCAGGATGTTCATATCGTTATTTCCTCCTCAGAGCTTTTTGGGCTCCCTTCCATGACGAACATCTACAACAGCAGATAAAACCCAATTTACCTGTCAAGTACCTGATTTTCTCCTAAGATAACTTAACTTCCCTGAATAGGAATCTTTGAAGAGATAGCAGACTGTCACTGGAAACAAGACCCTGAAAGCAGACATCATGTGTCTTTTTTAAAATTCATTTTCCTGAGATTGGATCTCAAAGTAGCACTCTGCAAAGTGATGTCAACTCAGTGTCAGCCTCTGGCAAAACTATGTAATAGGCCCAGTTCATCAGGATCTCCTTCTCTTTTCCCTCACACCTCTGTCCCATTTCTGCTCTTAACTGACTTTCAACTTTTTTTCTGTTAAATAAATAGTAACTCAAGCAATGACCCTTCCTAGGCAAAAATCAGCATTTCCATTCTTAAAAGGGACACTTGAAGCATGAAGGAATAAAAAAGGGAGGGCGGGAGAAAAGGAAGGAAGGAAAGAGGGAAGGGAGGAGGGTGGAAGGAGATAAGGAAGGATAATTTTATGTGCTAAAATAATTAACATCTGATATTAGTTTGGCTGATAAAATGAGACAAAAATACCTGACTATCTGCGGCAAGCTCTGAGGGCTGGCCTTGAGTAAATGAAAACTGAGGTCAATTTCTGGTGATGGCTCCCCTCCCTCACTTTGCATCCCCACCTTCACAACCTGTCTCCTGGGCACCACAACAGCTTCCAGACAATGTCTGTCCCTCTGGTGTTACTCCTGTCTAAACAATCTGACAAGGGAGTTCTTTACCTTTAAAATCAAGGAGAGATTTCCTTGTATACCCTATACAACCTTGCTTTCCAAACCATCTCCTGCTTCTCCTCTCTGTCCCCAGCCCTCCTGCCACCATATCAGACTACTAGAGGTCCCCTCAAGCACACCAGCAAATGCCTCTTTTAAGTACCTCCTTCACTGTGTTCTTTCCCACCTCTTTGTTTAAGCTGGTGACACTATTTACTGCTATTGTCTCTTCTGTCTCAGCAGCACACCAGCACAAAGGTCAGAATGGATGCATTTACGGTGGTCTCCGCCTCCAGATAGCACTCATCATGAGGATCTCTGCCCTCATTCATTTTCTTTCTAGTACTCTGCACAAACTGTAGCACACAGAACGTGGAAAATAGATAAGGTTTCCATTCTTCACTCTGTTTCTCATCCCTGATCCCCCTTGGGGAGGGATGCTGGACCCTAGGCTGCACGATGCAGGGGTTTGCAGGAAGGAACACTTGACATTTACCACCTATTCTTGCTCCATGTGTAGCCAAAGGCCATTCATATCATCTTTCAGTATCTTGGTTTCTTCATCCATTAAATGGAGATAATAATCCATAGGAAAGGAATCATTCATTAAATCTTCTTTTATCCCAGACCAGTTCCCCTAAAACTATTCACTGTTTCCCCTTCCCCAGCAGTTTGCAGCAGCAGCTTCCATGGCTCACATCAATCATCCTTCTAGTTGCTCTTGCGCATAAACAGTAGGGAGGTCTTCATGCTCTGTATCAAATGCAGAGGATTAGGGCTGGATAAATGAGTATGTACCTCCCTGCAGCAGGGGACACTCAGACCCTGTTCATACTTTGCTTTGCTCCCCTATTTAGGTAGTGATTGTCAGAATATTCCACTTGATGATTCTATACTTGGTCTGACTTCAGTGTTGACCACATTTGAATCCAGGCAAAAGGGATTCTGAGATCTTCCGCTTGACATTCAAGGCCCTCAGTCAAAGCTGATTTTATTCTGCTTTACGAGTCTTCTTTCTTGCAATCCCTGCATGTACTGTAAACTCCCAAAATTGGGGCTATCTACAGTCACAGGCCACAGATGTTCCATGCAATTTCATCTTGGTCCTTTTGTGCTATGGAGTTACTTTCATGTAGATTTAAAAGGATGCTCTCAGGCTCAAACTCTTGTTCCATCACTTACTGAATGTGAGAACTTGGGCAAGAACTTTTTTGTCCTAATATTCACCTAACTTTAAAAAGGCAACAAAGAGCATTTCTCAGGGGATGGTTGAGAGGAATGTGTGGGTGCACGTCTATATAGATGCAGGAGTATCCATATGTTTGTATTTGTTCATGTGTAGATGGCTCATACTCTGTGCCAGAATTATTCTAAAGAATATATGCACTCATGTATATAGCTTGAATGTTGCTTAGACTATGTTTTTCATGAAGTATGAAGTTGTGAAATAATGTATAACCTTGTAATTGTTCAGTTGCTAAGTAATTACTTACTTAGCAACTGAGCTCTTTGTGACCCAGTGGACTGCAGTGAACCAAGCTCCTCTGTCCTTCACTATTTCACAGAGTTTACTCAAATTCATGTGCAATGTATAACTTACACAGGTATTAACTATTAGTATTGTTAGCTCTACATTTTCAGTTCAATCATAATTATTCTTCAAGCCCATGTCAAATGTTGAGTTCTTTGTTAAACAAATCCTAGTTCTCCAGGCAAAGGAGGGAGGGAAACTAATATCTCCTGGATGAAGATAATGAGCCAAGTACCTGTTCTCATCTCAGTCCTCCTCATGTCCTGTGTTGGTTCTGGGCATTTGGAAAATGAAGTGTCTGAGACATAGGGGTCCAGTAAGTTGCCCATGGTAGAGCTAGGAATTCAGCCCAGGTCTGCCCACCAGTTCAAACCTCCTTCCTCCTCGCTCCACATGGCTGTTTTTTCCTTTCCTCCAAACTGCCCTTTTACACAATTTCTAACTTCATCGTGGCACTTAATACTGGCTATTTTCTATTGTAGTATTGTCTGTGTATATATATGATTGCCACCATGAATGACTACACCTTTTCAGAGCAAGATTATAATATATACATACATATATGAATCTATATATAAATCTTATATATATGAAATATATATAATAAATATATGAGGAAGTCATTGCTAATAGTCTATACATATTATGTATACTGCATATACTCCATTTTTATTTTATTTAATCCATTTTATTATACATTATCCATCTGAGAACTTACCCACTTCTCTAGCATTGCATATTAAAATACAACTATTATATATTAGCATATAATATTTATAATGTGAATATTCTATATTTATAGTTAATTTCAATATGTAAATTTATATAAATATATGTTTTTAGTTGATCTTATATCTATTATATCATATATATTTTATGTAATATGCATTCCATTTTATGTTACATAATCCATTTTATATATATGTAAATATCTCATCCATCTGATAACCTCCACAGTTGCTTAGCATTACATACTAAACATGTAACTATTACACTTTTACATATATTATATAACTATTCAATAGTTTTTCAGAACACAGGTTTATATATATAAATTTATAAATATATACGTGGTGCATCTGATAACATCCATATTTGTCTAGCATTATATACTAAACATGTACTTAAATCTAAACCTCGACCTTATAGATACCATGCCCAACAGTCCCTATTTACATCTCTTTATTTATTCCTTTGCTTTATCAATGGACATGCTTATTTCATCTATAAGAGTTTTTTTTGAATAAATTTAAATTTTGGAAGAGTCTTAAACCCTGCATTTACCACAAGCTAAGATCCAAAATACTTTAATTGCTATTTTATTGATTAAAAATGAAAATATCAATAAAACACAGCCATGACATGAGGCCTTGACACTTTCATTGGCACAGAGCTGAGATTCTCGATTTGGTCTTGGTTAGATTCCTTTGGTATGCAGATAGAATGTGTGATATTCAGAGCACAGAATACAGTGAAAAAAGTGAAACACAGCCAAATGGGCTGCAATCTTTTCTTCATCATGTTGAGGACTGGGTAAGTTTTTTAACCTCTCTGTGCCTTTGTTTTCTCCTCTGTGAAGTGGGAAAAACAGCTCTGTATATGCAGAGGCCTGTTATAAGGATGAAAGAAGATAGTACATGTAAAATACTGTTCAGTTCCTTCATGCAGCAAAAGCTCATCACATGTTCATGATTCATCTTCTTTTTGTTAATATGTAGCTTGTCAGCATAGGGTCAGGACAGGCTCACACTCTCCATGGGAGTCTAAGTGGTAAGCTGTCAGGGGCTGCATTTCTGAGGCTGATTCGGTAATATATCATTTCTGTCCCTCCTATTTCCATGCTCTTTCTTCTCTTTTTATTAATGGCTAGAAAAAGCACACAATAGCTATAACAATTAGGTATTAGAAATCTATGAACTATGACTGACATCTCTTATAGAGGGTTCTCTAATTTACTCTGAACACTTGAAAACCTTGGTGGCTAGAAACCAAGACAAACTGCTAGTGTAAAGCAAATCATGCTTTCTCATTCATAATAGGGAGAAATTGTACTTTCATTTTCTAGAAAATAAAGCACAATGATTCCATGTGTTTATGCTTCTGCCAAACTAAACTCCACAATCCTATTCAGATGAGATGAAACCCGGGACAATGGCAAGTGGCCTGTGCCCAGAGCAGCCTGAGCCTGAGGTGGGGCATCCTGATCTCTTTTAACAGGTCCCTAAAGAAATCTGAGAGAAGGAGGTACCCCTTGCTTTGGAGCACAAGAGGGCTGGTCAAAGATACTCCGGAGGGCAGTTATATAACTCTCTGAAATGGATTTCTAAGCCAGGGGTGAAGGACAGAGATGCTGGGCTGGGCCTCCTGCTAGAAGGTGTGGAACCATGTGTAAATCTAGTCTTTAATATAGGATTATCAGTTTGAAGCTTTTCCATGTTGTAATTTTCTTTGACTTATTCTCAAACTTCCTTCATATCTCAAAACTCTACAGTTTAGTTTTAGTTTAGATAACTACAGGTAGAAACCATGACTTTTCTATGAAAATATGGAGGAGTAGATCCTGATACACCAAAAGGCCATGAGTCTTGGTTGAGATAAAGAATAATAGCCAAGACTGATTTGAAGAACAGGTATGCCTTCCTTAGCGTCTCAGAAAACTTTAGAAGCCACAGCAATCGTGGATAATGGAGGCTTGGCTCATGTCACATGGAAACTAAAGGAAACATGACATCTGAAGATCAGAGAGCTTGGGGACATGACTTTACATGGTCTCCATATCTTAGTTCACAATATGCAATGGTAAACAGGCATGGATTCAAATCTAACCAAAACTGATGCTGCTGCTGCTAAGTCGTTTCAGTCATGTCTGACTCTATGCAACCCCATAGACGGCAGCCCACCAGGCTCCCCCGTCCTTGGGATTCTCCAGGCAAAAACACTGGAATGGGTTGCCATTTTCTTCTCCAATGCATGAAAGTGAAAAGTGAAAGTCAAGTCACTTGGTCGTGTCCGACTCTTCGCAACTCCATGGACTGCAGCCCACCAGGCTCCTCCACCCATGGGATTTTCCAGGCAAGAGTACTGGAGTGGGGTGCCATTGCCTTCTCATTAACCAAAACTATGTTCATGTTAATTAAGTGTGCCCCATCCTTTTGCCTAAATTAAATGGTTAGGAGAAAAAAATACAAAGAAAACAAAAGAATAAAAAAGAAATTAAAATGAAATAAGTATGTTCTTCATGCATTCATCTGTTAGAGAATATTTGAGTTGTTTCCAAGTCCTGGCTACTGTAAACAGTGTTACAAAAAGAACACTGCATGTATCTTTTTGAATTATGGTTTTCTCAAGGTATATGACCAAGAGTGGGATTGCAGGGTCACATGGTAGTTCTTTTTTAGCTTTATAATGGAACTTGCATACTGTTCTTCATCATGGCTGTGAATCAGTTTACATTCCTACCAATAGTACAAGACAGTTCCCTTTCCTTCACACCCTCACCAGCATTTATTGTTAGTAGACTTTTTTGATGATAGCCATTCTGACCAATGTGATGTAACATCTCATTGTAGTTTAATAGCTAGTGGGAANCAAAACTATGTTCATGTTAATTAAGTGTGCCCCATCCTTTTGCCTAAATTAAATGGTTAGGAGAAAAAAATACAAAGAAAACAAAAGAATAAAAAAGAAATTAAAATGAAATAAGTATGTTCTTCATGCATTCATCTGTTAGAGAATATTTGAGTTGTTTCCAAGTCCTGGCTACTGTAAACAGTGTTACAAAAAGAACACTGCATGTATCTTTTTGAATTATGGTTTTCTCAAGGTATATGACCAAGAGTGGGATTGCAGGGTCACATGGTAGTTCTTTTTTAGCTTTATAATGGAACTTGCATACTGTTCTTCATCATGGCTGTGAATCAGTTTACATTCCTACCAATAGTACAAGACAGTTCCCTTTCCTTCACACCCTCACCAGCATTTATTGTTAGTAGACTTTTTTGATGATAGCCATTCTGACCAATGTGATGTAACATCTCATTGTAGTTTAATAGCTAGTGGGAACCTGCTGTATAGAACAAGGAGCTCAGATCAGTGTTCCTGATAACCTACAGAGGTAGGATGGAAGGGCACTGGGAGAGAGAGAATACAATTGTATTCATTGTACAGCAGAAACTAATAAATTAGTAAAGCAACTATCAGTTCAGTTCAGTTCATTTCAGTCATTCAGTTGTGTCCGACTCTTTGCGATCCCATGAATCACAGCACGCCAGGCCTCCCTGTCTGTCACCAATTCCTGGAGTTCACTCAGACTCACACCCATCGAGTCAGTGATGCCATCCAGCCATCTCATCCTCTCATCCTCTGTCGTCCCCTTCTCCTCCTGCCCTCAATCCCTCCCAGAATCAGAGTTTTNTTGGGCACCTACTGACCTGGGGAGTTCCTCTTTCAGTATCCTATCATTTTGCCTTTCCATACTGTTCAAGGGGTTCTCAAGGCTAGAATACTGAAGGGGTTTGCCATTCCCTTCTACAGCGGACCACATTCTGACAGAAAGCAACTATACCCCAATAAATAAAATAGTTAATACTTGGAAACTGGATACAAAGCAAACTAAAAGGTCAAATAATTTAGGAGTACTCTGAGGTCAGTCTATGTCAGTTTCAACTATCTTTACATACCAGAATATATTTAAGGAATTCTGAACAGTGTTAATGAAACATGTTTCTTCATAATTCCTCAAATAATTTGAGACTTTAATTGTCAAAACACACTGACCAAATCATGGTCTTGGTATTTGTTCTCCCTTCCTTCTTCTCCCCTTTCTCTTTTCCTTCCTCTGCTCACTTCTCTTTCTTTCATTTTCTCTTTTGGCAAAGAATAACAAAAGACAAATGAAATGTCAGGGTTATTCAAATATGATACTTAGGAAATCTATCTGAGCAAATGATTCAGAAGAGCAGCTGGGGGATTCTGAAAGAGATGACAGGATTGAATGAACACATTTCAATATGGCTTTACTCTTTATGATATAATCTCAGTCTTAATTTCCAGTGTGGCTGTCAAAATGCATTAGAGCTCTTATCTCTATTAAAGAGATTTTGATTCTGTGAACTTACTTAACTGAGCTTTTTAGAGATTTCATTTAAGGAACTCATTCTGAGAGACTTGTGAAAAAAACAACTGGCTTAAAGGATTAGCCTTAAAAAAAAAAAAAAAAAAAAAAAAAAGCTTTTCTTTTTAAAAGCAATCAAAGCCATTTTTTCATCATCGGGGTAATTGTTGAGTATACACCATTTTATCCTGTTTAGATTATTTGACCTTTTTC
The DNA here is from genome assembly GCA_006410615.1 of Neotragus moschatus. Taxonomy (NCBI): domain Eukaryota; kingdom Metazoa; phylum Chordata; class Mammalia; order Artiodactyla; family Bovidae; genus Neotragus; species Neotragus moschatus. The sequence goes on from SJYA01000276.1 coordinate 267,911, forward strand.
TTGTCAGCTTTTATAGTTCTTCATTCCTGCTAACATTTCTTCACAGTAAGCAATCTTGGTGCATAGTAAATGCTAATTGGCCCTTTAAAAGATTCCCATGATAAATATCTTAATGCCTCAATTTAAATTTTCTGGGCACAAAGCAAAGATGAAAGAAGTCACTTTGCTTTGTGTCCTTCATCCAGATTCATGTTTTCCCTCAGCTTTCTTCCTCTAAGAAAAGCTTGACTTGCTCCTTGCTTTTTTTCACCTGCCTTTCCTGATATCTGGTCTCACCTTGCCTTTTAAATTTTTCCATGACAACAGGAAATGCTCTGGATTAACAAGATGGTCACTGATTCTGATTGGATTTTCTATTAATACATAAGAGCTAAAAGATAAAAAAAGACTCAGAAATAACCAAAAGAAGCACTAAAGTGAACTGCCAAAATACCATCTGCCCAGTGCAAGTGTCAATTTACTGAGGGCAATGTGTGAGGAAGCTACTTTCTTTGGTTTTTATTGCCTAAGTTACACCAGGTACAGAATGATCTAAGCAGCCCAATAAGTTGAACTCAATAAGATGACTTTATCAATTCAATACACTTTAGTGATCAAATTGTATCTCCTTTCTGAATAAATTTTCCTATGTGTTCTCTTCTCATTAACTTATCTACACTGTTAATAGCTTTTATTCTAAACTGCCTTTAGTAGAAACTATCTTACTCCTTATACATTCTTCTTAATAAACATTATGCATCTATTATGTAGTAGGTTTTTTCCACACACTAGAAATTTATTACTTGGGTTAATTCCCTAAACGATCTCTTGATATTGATTTTTTCATACCTCTTTTCTAATAGAAGAACCTGGACCCACAGAATTCAAATAACTTAGCCAAGGAACATCTCTGATAATTTGTATGTTCAAGATTTAAATCCATGCTGGTCTGGCTTGAAAATGTAACATTTCTACTGGGCAACATAGAATTATACAAGAACCCACAGTTCTTTGAAGTGATATTTAGCACAAATATTTGCTTTCTCCCTGGCAGAAATACCTTTACAGAATTGTGTTAGTTTTAGTCCTCTACCTTTATGCTTTTCTGGTCTCATGCAAAAAATCATGTCAAGCTGCATTTTTGTCATATCATTTATGCCTTTTTAAGTAAAATTAATATTCAGTGTCCTTACCTATCAGTTTGAGTAAAGAATCCTTCTATGATTCCTTCTTTTAATCATATGAAAAGTAATTAATTTACAACAGAGCTGAATGTGTATTTTCTATTAGTAGAGGGGGAAAGTATGCAGACCAATATGTTGCCATAGTTGCCTTAGCTGCTAGAAAAACAAGTTTTCCCCAGGTGTTTTAGTCTACTCGGTTAGGGGCCTCAAACTATAATCTGCATCTGCATCTTTCAGTGTGTTCACCCCTGGTTATGTCCTCCAAGGTCTTCTTTCTCATGAACTAACTGGAGCCAGCACGTGTGGTCAAGGAAGTGAAGGGAAATAAGCAACCCCCATGGTTTCTTGGTAGAGAATCTTCTGCCAAATGGTGAACTTTTATGCATTATAGGAACAAATATAACCAAATATAGGAAGTCAGAATTCACCCAACAGGGTTAGCTACCAAGCTATCAGGCAAGCAGGTGAGAGGTAAAATCAGAGGATGCAGGTCGAAGCTAAAATGAGAGATGTATAGACTGATCAATCAATAAAGAGATAGCTGCACGTGTACTCAATCATGTCCAATTCTCTTGATACATACGTACACAGATGGATAGATACATAGATAGTTACACATAGATACATACATACAAACATACATATGTATTGAGTTAGCAGAAAAGTTCATTTGGTTTTCCCATATGATGTTACAGGAAAACCTGAATGAAAATTTGGCCAACCTAATGCATAGATGGTTACATGGCATCACCAACTTGATGGACATGAGTTTGAGCAAGCTCCAAGAATTGGTGATGGACAGGGAAGCGTGGTGTGCTGCAGTCCATAGGATTGCAGAGTTGGACACGACTGAGCAATTGAACTGACTGATACATAGATATACAAACAGATAGACAGATTGATAAATATATACATATGAGCATACATACATACATGGGTAGATGGATACATGCATATATACACACATACACTCACATATAGATAGATGGTTAGATACATACATACACACACACAGACATATAATCATAGGTAAATAGGTGGATAGATGAAGGGAGGGAGGGAAGGAAGAAGGGAAAGGGAGAGAGAGAGAAAGAGATAGGGAGAGAGAAGATAAACAAAGGCAGGCAAGGATGTAGAAGCTGACTTGGTCAGCAAAAGGATTATTCATAGTAAAGGTAAGAAACTAACACATGGTAGTCAACAGAAAGACTGAGCAACATTCACCTTCCTTTGCTATGTTTAACTATGTTTTTGAGGCACTTATATCTATGGAGGAAAGCCCTTTGCTTCTATAACCAACCAATGTTTTGTTGAGGTTGTCATTTTGATATTTTCTTGTAAACAAGGGTTTGTGGATGCTTCTTTGTATCTGTCTGCTTCTTTATTCTCTAGGAAACATAGGAATGCCTTGTTTCTTGCTCCAAAGCAACTGATCCCAGTAGCTCCATTATATGAATAATTAATTTGTTTGTTAATTATCTGTGTTCCTTTTGCCTATCAAAAGCAAAACTTGTCCTGGTAAGAAAAACATGGAAGAAAAAAGGTATTTTAGAAGGCAAGAGACATAACCTATGGACTAATGAACCACACAAAGGAACTATGTGAAAAGGGTCAAATGAGTTAAAAACATGCTAGGAGTTGTGTTCTTATTACTGGTAAGAAATCAACATTCTTTAAAAAAAAAAAAAAAACTTGCAGAATTTTATTTCTGAGTGGGATCTGGAAAGGACTGTGAAATATATTACTATTTCCAGTAGACAGTTGTTTCTCCCAAATGGTAATAATTTATTTTTTTCTAAGCAAAGCATTTTATTAGCTTTGCAAAATTTTGCTTGTATTTCTTGTCTATGCCTAACCATTGCAGCAGAAAAAATGATTTTATCATTGGCTCATTTTGTTTTTAGCTCTCTTTCCTTTCATTTGGCCATACTAAGTGTTGAGCTTGTCTCTACTGAACTGAGATTTTGAAAAAGCAGTCTATATGGGCTCTTTTTTCATCTTTTAGGTCCCATCAATATAGCTCAGCCTCTTTTGTTTGTGAATGAATGTACCTTGAGCCCATCTGTGTGCTGGGTATTCTGTGAGGCACTGCAGATAATGATAAGCACAAAAATGAGCCCAGGGTAGCAGCTTGAAGTCAGCCAATGGACAGGTATGGATCTAACACCTAGTCAAGGCTATGGTTTTTCCAGTGGTCATGTATGGATGTGAGAGTTGGACTGTGAGGAAAGCTGAGCGCCGAAGAATTGATCCTTTTGAACTGTGGTGTTGGAGAAGACTCTAGAGAGTCCCTTGGACTGCAAGGAGATCCAACCAGTCCATTCTGAAGATCAGCCCGGGGATTTCTTTGGAAGGAATGATGCTAAAGCTGAAGCTTCAGTACTTTGGCCACCTCATGCGAAGAGTTGACTCATTGGAAAAGACTCTGATGCTGGGAGGAATTGGGGGCAGGAGGAGAAGGGGACAACAGAGGATGAGATGGCTGGATGGCATCACTGACCCAATGGGCATGAGTCTGAGTGAATTCCAGAGTTGGTGATGGACAGGGAGGCCTGGCGTGCTACAATTCATGGGGTCTCAAAGAGTTGGACACGACTGAGTGACTGAACTGAGCTGAACTGAGTAAATTCACGGTTATGAAGAGTAAGAAATGGAGTGTGTTGGGTTGGTCAAAAAGTTCATTCAAGTTTTTGGTAAGCTATAAGAGAAAAACCCTAACACACTTATAGTCCAACCCAATATTTGTGCTCTGGCTGATGGCATGCCTTTCCAGGGAACTAAGGCTTGAGCTGAGACTGGCTTCCCAGACTTCAAAAAGCCAAGGCTTTTTGCTATGGGGAGGACATAACCCCTCTGAGGTGTAAAAGGTTGCCTTCACAGGTCTCTGCAGAGACTNAAAAAAAAAAAAAAACTTGCAGAATTTTATTTCTGAGTGGGATCTGGAAAGGACTGTGAAATATATTACTATTTCCAGTAGACAGTTGTTTCTCCCAAATGGTAATAATTTATTTTTTTCTAAGCAAAGCATTTTATTAGCTTTGCAAAATTTTGCTTGTATTTCTTGTCTATGCCTAACCATTGCAGCAGAAAAAATGATTTTATCATTGGCTCATTTTGTTTTTAGCTCTCTTTCCTTTCATTTGGCCATACTAAGTGTTGAGCTTGTCTCTACTGAACTGAGATTTTGAAAAAGCAGTCTATATGGGCTCTTTTTTCATCTTTTAGGTCCCATCAATATAGCTCAGCCTCTTTTGTTTGTGAATGAATGTACCTTGAGCCCATCTGTGTGCTGGGTATTCTGTGAGGCACTGCAGATAATGATAAGCACAAAAATGAGCCCAGGGTAGCAGCTTGAAGTCAGCCAATGGACAGGTATGGATCTAACACCTAGTCAAGGCTATGGTTTTTCCAGTGGTCATGTATGGATGTGAGAGTTGGACTGTGAGGAAAGCTGAGCGCCGAAGAATTGATCCTTTTGAACTGTGGTGTTGGAGAAGACTCTAGAGAGTCCCTTGGACTGCAAGGAGATCCAACCAGTCCATTCTGAAGATCAGCCCGGGGATTTCTTTGGAAGGAATGATGCTAAAGCTGAAGCTTCAGTACTTTGGCCACCTCATGCGAAGAGTTGACTCATTGGAAAAGACTCTGATGCTGGGAGGAATTGGGGGCAGGAGGAGAAGGGGACAACAGAGGATGAGATGGCTGGATGGCATCACTGACCCAATGGGCATGAGTCTGAGTGAATTCCAGAGTTGGTGATGGACAGGGAGGCCTGGCGTGCTACAATTCATGGGGTCTCAAAGAGTTGGACACGACTGAGTGACTGAACTGAGCTGAACTGAGTAAATTCACGGTTATGAAGAGTAAGAAATGGAGTGTGTTGGGTTGGTCAAAAAGTTCATTCAAGTTTTTGGTAAGCTATAAGAGAAAAACCCTAACACACTTATAGTCCAACCCAATATTTGTGCTCTGGCTGATGGCATGCCTTTCCAGGGAACTAAGGCTTGAGCTGAGACTGGCTTCCCAGACTTCAAAAAGCCAAGGCTTTTTGCTATGGGGAGGACATAACCCCTCTGAGGTGTAAAAGGTTGCCTTCACAGGTCTCTGCAGAGACTTGCACTTTCCATGCTGAAGTGGTCCCCACAGGGCTGTTAGCTGTTCCCAGGGTTCTGATTGCTGCTGTTTTGGCTACTATGGAACAGAATTCCTTTGCAGCCACAGGTCTTCTAGCTCCAGCCCTTCCAGCACAACATGAGGGTACCCTGACTCAAGCCCAGCCCTGGAGCCATGTTGTCTTAGTGTCAGAGAGTGTGTAATTTCCTTGGTTCTGTCTCATCACAACAAAAATTTGAAGTGAGGGACATTAAAGCCCTCAGTGTGTCACAGCTCATGGACAGTGTTACAGCTCCGAGTTACAGCTCAGTTTTATTTAGAAAATAAAAGAAAATACATCCTCGAGGCATGAGGGCATGCCGACCCAAAAGACACGAAGAGAAGAGAGAGAGCGAGAGAGCTAGAGAGCGAGAGAGCGAGAGAGCGAGAGAGAGAGAGAGAGAGAGAGAGAGAGAGCGCACACAAGCGCATGGGAGAGAAAGAGAGCATGTACATGCAAGAGAGAAAGCCCCAGCCCTTTGGCTCCTCTTTTTATATGTTTTCTCCTGTCCCTGGGCCTGCCCTATATAAATTGGGCTAGCCAGGAGTGTTGTTTGTTCTACCTGAGGTCCTCACTCCAGTCCGCAGACCTTCCTTTGTTCTATTTTCATAAGCTTTTCCCTTCCTTGTCTTTTAGCCACCGCGATTCTGGACTCCTTTTTCCTGTTTCTAACTGCCTAACATTAAGATGCAATCTATGTTCATTCAATGCTCAACTGAAAATGTGAGGTGTTGAGCACTGAAGGGGGCTAACTGATCAATGATGGAGAGAGTTTATGGGATCAATGTACCCCCTTAGTCCTCTGAGCACAATTAGAATGGGCAGTAGCTTTCTAAGGCCCCTCATGAAGACTTTAAGAGACCTGACCAGTTTGCTAGCCATCCTTTCACAGGTTTTCCCCTGCTCCTCACCTTCTTTCCTCTTTTCTTCACTCTTGCTTCTCTGGAAGTGCATTCTCTAAACCGCTTTAGCCTCAGCCTTTGTTTTCTAGGAAAGACTGGCCAAGACTGATGGGGTGGGGGGGCACAGTGAGGTACTGTGGACTGAAATCAAGATTAGCCTCTGTTCTACTTATTTTGATGACAAAGTATAAACTTGGATTTTTAAAAACATTTCTTCATTAGAAATAGTGAATTCTAAGAAAGTTAACAGTTTGACAGAGGAACCCACACAGACAATGCCTGGCTCTGTTGTCCCCAGTGGGAAAATGATATTCCTACTGCACTCATCAAGCCACAGCTGGAGTGTGTGTGTGGAGGGGAGGATGGTGCAGTCAAGGGGAATGGTACATCTGGGAAGAGTATCTACAGGACATGATCAGAGAGGAAATATGACTGGGAAGACATTTACCAACGACCACTTGAAGAACACTAAAGCCACTGAGGCATGTTATATTAAGAGAATCATACAAATTGGAGGGAAGAAGATGATTAAAATTACCACCAAAAAAGATTAAAATTACAACCAGATAATTATTTGATTTAAAATAGATAATCCAGACTTTCTTGGTGGTCCAGTGGTTAAGAATCTGCCTTGAAATGCAGGGGACATTGGATCTATCCCTGGTCCAGGATGATGCCATGTGTCATGGGGCAACTAAGCCTGTGAACTGAATCTACTGAGTCCACTTGCCACAGCTACTGAAGTCCACACACCCTAGAGCCTGTGCTTTTCAACAAGAGAAGCCACTGCAATGAAAAGCCCATGCACCAACACCAGAGAGTAGCACCTACTCACAGCAACTAGAGAAAGCCCACACAAGCAAAAAAGGCCCAGCACAGTCAACAATAATAGACAAATAAATAAAATAGATAACCAACAAGGCCCTATCATATACCACAAGGAACTCTTTCATTATTCTATAAATAACCTAAATGGGAAAATAATTTTTAAAAAGATATATGTATAACTGAATCATTTTGCTGTACACCTGAAACTAACACAACATTGTTAATCAACTAGTCTCCATTAGAGTAGTAAAAGTAGTAAGTAGTAAAAAAATTATAAAAAATTACTACTTAATTTTTTTTTTAAAGAGAAAGGTTTACATTTTTAAATTGCAAAAGAACAATTTGGAAGATGTTATCAGGAGTAATGCTAAGAGACTGCTTTAAATGGAGTGGTAACATCATCACCCCTGTTAAATTATCAAGTTTCTACAGGATGTTAGTGGAGAAGATTCCTAAAGAGGGTGAAAACTGGGTTGGACCATTGCCAAGATCACTTACAATGTGAAGAGTCTGATTCTGGGCCTCAAATCAGGTTAGTGCTTCACATACCGGGAACCTACACTTCAAGGCTTTTAGGGTCATAGATTCCATCCCTTACTGGCCAGTGACCTTCACGCAATAGAAAATAAATGTAAACAACAGTAGTCTTCAGCCTTAGGTAATTCTGAGCAGTTATCACACAAATGCAGGCATTTGGTTCCAGCAGAACCGGTGAGAAAGGATAGCCTAGCACCATCCATCACTACTGTTAGGGGAAGCATGCTGACTGAAACTGCCCACCCTGGCCAGGCACCATAGTAACCATTTGCATGAGCTGTTTTAGACAGGAGGTCCTAGTAAGGAACAAGGAACTAATAAGCCTCCACCAACCAGGAGAGTTCAGGAAAGGTCAAAAGGAAACACCATATGTCTGACCATCTCCCAGAATCCTCTCTGGTATCCATCTTGGCCGAACAAGGCATGCACCACCAAGAAGGACTCTGAGTCAGAATGCCTGGCTAAGGCAACCCAAAAACTAATGCCATCACCATAAAACCCAAGACTGCAAGCCTTGTGACAGAGCTGTTCTCCTGGGTTCCCTTACCCTACTGTTCTCCATCTGGATGCCCTTTCCCAATAAAATCTCTTGCTTTGTCAGCACGTGTATCTCCTTGGACAATTCATTTCTGAGTGTTAGACAACAGCCCAGTTTCTGGCCCTGAAAAGGGTCCCCATTCCTCCAACACTACCACAGGAAATATGACTCAGCCTCAATATCTACTGATTGCATCTCTTGATACATTGACCACAGGCAGCTGACCTAGTCACTCACTCACTCAGACACTCATTCAACACAAGCTGGTCACTATGGAGATATGGGTGGAGAATGCACTTAACACTGTTGCTGAGCAAGATAAAGAAATGACAAGGGAACTCCCTGGTGGTCCAGTGGTTAGTACTCAGCACTTTCATTGCCAAGAACCTGAGTTTGATTCCTGGTCAGGGTGCTAAGATCCCACAAACCAATCAGTGTGGCTAAAAAAAGAAGAAAAAGGAAAGATTGGCAAGTACTGTGCCCTTGTCTGGGGAGAGGATTCTTGGAGGATGAAACTGTATATAAGTCTCTTTTGCTTTAGTCTCTCTCAGATTTCCACTGAATCTCAAAAGTCTGACTCAAGAATTAATGATTAGGAATATGAAGATGTAGAAACAAAGAATAGTTATTGGATCAGGAAACTGGTAACAATTTAGACTATAAAACACCACATAGCAGTCATCAAAGTCACTGTTTGTTCCCTGGGAGATATAGATAAAGGGCTGACACACATTCCTTAGTTATTTATACAAGAAACTGATCCCTATCATATGAAAACTGCTGACCACAGTACATAGACCCTAGACTGGCTGAAACCAGAAGGTTGATGATGCTTGAAACTTCACCTTGATGAATCTGAGAATTGTCCATGAGCTGGTCTCACACCCTGCAGTCCCCTCCCTCACACTGCCTTGAAGGCCATCCCTGAAGGCCATCAGGGAGTCTTGTTCTTTGGAGCATGAGCTGCCCTTCTCCATTCTCCTTGTTCAGCCCTGCAATGAACACTGTACTTTCCTTCACCACAACCTGCGGTCAGTAGATTTGCTTTATGGCATGCAGATGAGAGGAGCAAGTTTTGTTCAGTAAAAAGGACACTTCTCACTTCTTGCAAGAAGGAGACTTTACTTGTCTGGAGGGATACTTATGATTGTTCTTGCTCAAGAAGAAAGCACAGAGTTGCTTAATGCAACTCTTAGGATGTTCACGTGGGCCTGGAATGGTATCCTGATTCTGCCACTTACTACTCAAGCATCTGTAAAAGCAGATTCATTTATTAAAAAAAAAAAAATAAGAAGAAAGAAAAAAATTTTTGAGTGTTTTTCACACAGCAAGCATTGTGAAAGGTATTGAAAAATCGAGTTATGAAAAGAAATAAAGGAAGACTGAGATTCTGTCCCCACAGAGGATACAGTCTTACAGGGGAGGTAGTCATTCATTGCATACTAATTTCCTTAAATACTTATCCAGCACAGCTGTGATGGATGAGCATCATGGGGGCCTAGTTTGGCCATGTTTCCAGTGATAATAAACACATAGCTTTCAGGACTGATATAGGTGTAGCGTGAAATGATGCATGCGAAGTGTTTAGCGTGGTGGCTGGCAAAATGCATGATGGAATCATTCACTCTTCACATAATGTCAATACTGTTGATGCCTCTTCTTCTCCTTCAATGCCTCTGTGGAGAAAACAAATACAAGCATCCACATCTACCAACAGATCTTTTTTTCCTCCAGATTTTTAAGTTGGACTATTCCTCCACATGTATAAAACTGTATCTTCAACTCATGTTCAAATAAAATGTCTTTTACATCAAAACATGAGCTATGGTGGGCACTCTGGCTCAATGGATTCCTGCCATTTGTTAAGTGACTTCTAATCGTTTGCTAAGGACCAGCTGCTTCTGTGGCAATTCTTGAGCTGTGAGGCACGTGGCACCTATTTGAGTCCATATGGAATCCCTCTCTTTTTCCGGATTCTTCAGGCTGTCTGCAGGCTTACCTGTCAGATGGCAGAGACAGGCAAAGTGGAATGAACAGAAAAACATGGTGGGGGTGACTTTGCCCCTGAGAGCATCCTGTTCCTTTCCCCTTGCAGCTTATAAAACTGGGGAAATTAAATCACAGAGGAAGAACCAAGCAAACCCACAGTTTATATAACATGCCTATGTGTTTTCCCACTTAATCACAAGTTATACGTTTTGAGTTTAGATGAACTTGGATTGAAAGTTACTTCTCTTTTCCAAGTCTCAGTTTCCTCACCTTTAAAATGAAGATAGTGTGCCTTTCCCAATTGGTGATTAAGATGCAACATATAAAGCTCCTTTTGCATAATAACTACTCGATAAATGTCATCTCTTTTCCCTTGTGCTGAAAGTTTACCTCTTCTCTCCTCTCTTTGACATCAAACATTAAAGACAAACTCTCCAAAAGAACTCAAAAAGAACCTTCCAATTTCCCCACTATAGCAACACATAAATACATAGTTCCATATAAGAAAGAGAAGATAAGACAAAGTGCCAAGTTTTACACATGAGCAAAATGTTGTACAATGAGTCTATGTAAATTCCATACAGCCAAATATTCTTCTCAGGCACACTCAGAATATCTATAAAGATCTACTCTGGGACTTCCCTGGTGGTCCAATGATTAAGACTTCACCTTCTAATGCAGAGGATGCTGGTTTGATCCCTAGTCAGGGAGCTAAGATCCCACGTGCCTTGTGGTCCAAAAAAACAAAACATAAAGCAGAAGCAATGTTGTAAGAAATTCAATAAAGACTTTAAAATTGGTCTAATTCAAAAAAGTCTTTTAAAAAAGAGATCTACCCTACCTGATGTTACTAAAGAGATCTCCATAAATTCCAAAGAATTAATCACATATAGTCACATGTTCTTGAAACACAAATAAATACAATGATACATAAAATAAAATAATAAAATTTAAAAAGTAGAAGTCTGGAAACTCAGTAACGTATGAAAAATAAATCGCAGATTAAAGGGACAATAATAAGAGAAACTGTCTGACATTCAGAGTTGAATGACAAGAAACAGACACCATATCCAAGCTAAAACATAATCCAGAGGGAAGTTTGTAGTTTTCTGCACTGATTAGGAAATATGAGAAAATGAAAATGTGAGAGCATTAAAGAAACGGAGCTAAGTCACACCAAATAATACGAATCCATCTTATTCTGTAGCACCTTATTATTACAGAAGAGAAATAAGCATATTTACGTGAAGCGATTAGAGAATAAGATACACGTTGATTAAAACTTGTGAGTTAGCATTCGTTGAGTTTGAACAGGGTGGAGAATGTGTCCATAAATCACTTGGTGTGAATGTCTGGCTTTCATTACAGTACAGCAATAGTTACAAATAAGAAAACAGAGCTTCCTCAGGGATTTTAAACACAAAAACAGTTAGCAAATGGTGGGGTTTACATGAAGCTCACGTTTTGTTCTGATGTGTTTTTTCCACTCTACCACATCACATGACCTCCCTCTGGACTGCAGGACCCAGCCTAAAGAGCTGTCAAAACAGTGCTGTTGGCAGACAGGGCACAGAATCAGTCATTGCTGAGGTGATGAGGGAAGGTTTTTGGTGGTGCAGAGAGGCTGCAATGGGCCTCAAAAGACTGCTTGAAGCTGGAGAGCTCAGAATAAGAACATTGCAAACAAATGGTATAGTTGTGTCTGTAAACTTTCAAATCTGATATTTGTTTCAGGCTGGGGATGGGATTGTAAATCAGGTCATATGAATGCAGACAGGAAGCTCCAGGGAAGGCTAGAGCTGTGCAAACTGTTAAGATTACTCCACAGAGAATGATCACCAAGTGTTAAACTCCTTGAAAGGAAGGTGACATGGAAACACACACAGGGTGACTGTGATCCTTGAGCATATGGAACTAAGGCTGAGATGCCTGGAACTTCAGTGAAGGTGTACGTGCATAAGGTATCAAAGCAAAGGGAACAACTTAAAGCTGCTGTCATTTGAGTATAGTTGAAAACTTGGCATTTGAAAATACACACTTAATTTTATTTCAAGAAAATACCAGAATGTGAAGAATGTTAAGAATGCTTTAAAAGGAAAGAAAAATGACAGCCTTTCCTGTGTTAAATATCTTGTTTTGCTTTTTAAAAAATGCAGGCACTCAATTTTCAAACTTCAGCTGTAGGAATCAAGCCAGAAGGAATCCTTAGAATCAACCAAACACTGAATAGTTTGACTTAGGGTTTGTCAATAAGAAAAAATGGCAGGAAAGTATTTTAAGTGCTTAGTTTTCACACTTTGGAATGTTCTTTCGAATGTAAATCTACATTTACATATAAATGTATATATCCTCCAAATAATCTCTCTCTATTAGGTCTCATTATCCTCATTTTACAGATAAAATCAGAGGGTATATATGAAGCTGTCTGATCTCTAAGGGCTCTTATGTAAAGGTTCTCTATCAATATTATTTCAGTGGTATTGATGGTGAACCTAGGTTAAAGGATTTAAGCAGACGATGAAGTAGGACAAGGGAATAAATCGAAACTCACACCTGTCATTTAGATTTGTAAAACCACTCAGTTCTGCTTCCCTAGGTAGATTCACTCTCCCACTCTCCAAGAAAATAATTTTAAGCAATATTTCCTCTCCTCAAATCTCCAATACTCCCCTCTCCCTCCCACATTTAGCTGATAACTTCATACTTTTTAGAACATGACAGAAACAGACTAGAGCATCTACACATCCCCAAGACCACTCTCCTGCCTGAATCTGCACAAATTCTACCAGCCTCCAGTGCAGCAACAGAGACAAGAGTCCAAGCCAGCACAAGGCCAACTGAAGCCCTTTTATTGTTTGTCTCAACCTTCCTTCCTTTAGTCAGTTACACCTTTTATTTTCAGTTTTCTCCTTCTCCTGCATCATTTACTTCAGCATGCAAACACGCCTTAATAATTCTCATCTCATTGCCGGAGTTGTTCCAAGTCTTTGCTCCAAACCCTTCAACACCCACCCTTAGCCAGAATGTCTGTGAAATGAAAATATCTCTTGCCATATTAATAAATAAGAAATGTCACAGCCATCAGCGATTTCTGGCCTCAAAATGTGAATGAGAGCTCCCGAAACTGTGATCCAGCAGATGTTACCACACGCTACGGTGATTGCTGAGGAACTGGGGGAAGCAAGAAGCAAGGGAACAAAGAAACAGGTTTGATTCCAGATAGCTGAGGTTCATATGAAAGGAATGAATTCAATGAGTTTAGAGGCTTGCATCTTCCCAGACACAGAATGCTAAATTCCTTAACTTGATACCCGATCTTTGAAGTTCAGACTGCCTGCTCCCTTTGTTTCAAATTTGTATATAGTCTGACTTACCCTCCTACTTCCTTGGAGCAGTTTTCTCAGAGCCACTGAGATGCTGTCTCCCAGGCTCTGAGTCCTAAACATTCCCACCAAGTAAAATAACTCTCTAGTTTCAGGATGTGACTATATTTTTTAAACGACATATCCTTGTTGCCAATTCCCCAAACTTGATTAAGTGTGAACCTAAAAGGCTTAGAAAGGGACTTCCCTGGTGGTCCAGTGGCTAAAACTCTGTACTCCCGATACAGGGGGCCTAGCCAGGGAACTAGATCCCTCATGCTGCAACTAAGAACTAGTGCAAACAAATAAATTGTTGGGAACTAACATTTGCCATGCAGGTTTTAAGGCCTAAGTTCTATCTTATCAAATAGCTGAATAGTTGCCCCGGAGGATCTGAGCCAATCATCTTCCACCAGGGCTAGAATTTGGCTAATCAGCATGGTCCCTGTAGCCTGATCTGAGCCAATCATCTTCCACTGGGGCTAGGATTTGGCCAATCAGCATGCTCCCTGTAGCCTGATCTGAGCCAATNGAAGGTGACATGGAAACACACACAGGGTGACTGTGATCCTTGAGCATATGGAACTAAGGCTGAGATGCCTGGAACTTCAGTGAAGGTGTACGTGCATAAGGTATCAAAGCAAAGGGAACAACTTAAAGCTGCTGTCATTTGAGTATAGTTGAAAACTTGGCATTTGAAAATACACACTTAATTTTATTTCAAGAAAATACCAGAATGTGAAGAATGTTAAGAATGCTTTAAAAGGAAAGAAAAATGACAGCCTTTCCTGTGTTAAATATCTTGTTTTGCTTTTTAAAAAATGCAGGCACTCAATTTTCAAACTTCAGCTGTAGGAATCAAGCCAGAAGGAATCCTTAGAATCAACCAAACACTGAATAGTTTGACTTAGGGTTTGTCAATAAGAAAAAATGGCAGGAAAGTATTTTAAGTGCTTAGTTTTCACACTTTGGAATGTTCTTTCGAATGTAAATCTACATTTACATATAAATGTATATATCCTCCAAATAATCTCTCTCTATTAGGTCTCATTATCCTCATTTTACAGATAAAATCAGAGGGTATATATGAAGCTGTCTGATCTCTAAGGGCTCTTATGTAAAGGTTCTCTATCAATATTATTTCAGTGGTATTGATGGTGAACCTAGGTTAAAGGATTTAAGCAGACGATGAAGTAGGACAAGGGAATAAATCGAAACTCACACCTGTCATTTAGATTTGTAAAACCACTCAGTTCTGCTTCCCTAGGTAGATTCACTCTCCCACTCTCCAAGAAAATAATTTTAAGCAATATTTCCTCTCCTCAAATCTCCAATACTCCCCTCTCCCTCCCACATTTAGCTGATAACTTCATACTTTTTAGAACATGACAGAAACAGACTAGAGCATCTACACATCCCCAAGACCACTCTCCTGCCTGAATCTGCACAAATTCTACCAGCCTCCAGTGCAGCAACAGAGACAAGAGTCCAAGCCAGCACAAGGCCAACTGAAGCCCTTTTATTGTTTGTCTCAACCTTCCTTCCTTTAGTCAGTTACACCTTTTATTTTCAGTTTTCTCCTTCTCCTGCATCATTTACTTCAGCATGCAAACACGCCTTAATAATTCTCATCTCATTGCCGGAGTTGTTCCAAGTCTTTGCTCCAAACCCTTCAACACCCACCCTTAGCCAGAATGTCTGTGAAATGAAAATATCTCTTGCCATATTAATAAATAAGAAATGTCACAGCCATCAGCGATTTCTGGCCTCAAAATGTGAATGAGAGCTCCCGAAACTGTGATCCAGCAGATGTTACCACACGCTACGGTGATTGCTGAGGAACTGGGGGAAGCAAGAAGCAAGGGAACAAAGAAACAGGTTTGATTCCAGATAGCTGAGGTTCATATGAAAGGAATGAATTCAATGAGTTTAGAGGCTTGCATCTTCCCAGACACAGAATGCTAAATTCCTTAACTTGATACCCGATCTTTGAAGTTCAGACTGCCTGCTCCCTTTGTTTCAAATTTGTATATAGTCTGACTTACCCTCCTACTTCCTTGGAGCAGTTTTCTCAGAGCCACTGAGATGCTGTCTCCCAGGCTCTGAGTCCTAAACATTCCCACCAAGTAAAATAACTCTCTAGTTTCAGGATGTGACTATATTTTTTAAACGACATATCCTTGTTGCCAATTCCCCAAACTTGATTAAGTGTGAACCTAAAAGGCTTAGAAAGGGACTTCCCTGGTGGTCCAGTGGCTAAAACTCTGTACTCCCGATACAGGGGGCCTAGCCAGGGAACTAGATCCCTCATGCTGCAACTAAGAACTAGTGCAAACAAATAAATTGTTGGGAACTAACATTTGCCATGCAGGTTTTAAGGCCTAAGTTCTATCTTATCAAATAGCTGAATAGTTGCCCCGGAGGATCTGAGCCAATCATCTTCCACCAGGGCTAGAATTTGGCTAATCAGCATGGTCCCTGTAGCCTGATCTGAGCCAATCATCTTCCACTGGGGCTAGGATTTGGCCAATCAGCATGCTCCCTGTAGCCTGATCTGAGCCAATCAGAACTTAATGGACTTTCCCTAAGAAAAGCCAATTGGTTAAAAATTTAGCCAATTAAAAGATGTTAGAGACTCTTGTAACCAATCTGCCCTTGCCAATTCTTTGTCTTTGTTCCAAACTTATAAATAATATTGAGATTCAGGGCCTGGGGCTCTTACCCAACTCCACTGCTTTGGATGCAGTTTGGGCCCTAGCTTGAGCTAACAATAAACCCCTTTTTGCTTTTGCATTGCTGTGGATATTTTTGTTCTCTCAGTTTTGGGAACTCGGACTCGGGGCACAACAAAATGACTACTTAAACAACAAAAAAAAAAAGGTAAAAGATAAGAAAGGAAGCTACACATACACACACACACAAATGAAAAAAAAAAAAGCAAATGGAAACAGCTGGGACCAAAACAGCAACAAATCTGACTTCCAATAGACCTTGAGCCTCATTATGGATTGATTTTACTACATTAGCATCTTAAATGATATACCTCCCAGCAGACATGGCCAGACATTAAGGATCAAAAAAAGATTTAAAAAGAGGGTTAAAGTGTTAGTCACTCGGTCCTGTCCAGACTCTTTGAGGCTCCTCTGTCCATGGAATTCTCCAGGCAACAATACTGGAGTGGGTAGCCATTCCCTTCTCTAGGGGATCTTCCTGACACAGGGATTAAACTTGGGTCTCCTGCATTACAGACAAATTGTTTACCCTCTGAGGCACCAGGAAGCACCCCAGAGAGGGTGGTGTTCCGTCTAAAAAGCCCTGCCTTTTCCCGTAGACTAATGCACATGCCTTCCATCATTAGCTTCACTCATTCTCCTTTTTGTCTTTATTCTATAAAAATAAATCCCTCACCCCACGTGGGGGAGAAGTCAATCTGTAAACTTTTTCTCACTTCTCCATTCTTTCGCCGCTAAATAAGCCTTGTGCTGTGTTGATCTCAGCTTTGGTTTCCTTATTCGCATGTGTGCATGTTTGTCCCTCAGTCGTGTCCTACTCTGAGTGACCCTTTGGACTATAGCGCACCAGGCTCCTCTGTCCGTGGGTTTCTCCAGGCAAGAATAGTGGAGGGGGTTGCTGTTTCCTTCTCCAGTATTCACCTACTTGAACACAAACAGAAAGAGAATCCTCCTTGGTAGACGAACAGAGCTAAGGTCTAAGCAGGATCCATAGAACTTAAACCAGTAACAAAAATACAAAACAACAAAGCAAACAATAAGACTGGATTCCATTTCCCATTGTTGCTACTGTCCTGTGTCTAGGTTTCTCTTCTTTGTAACTTCCTTGGTGTCACGCTCTCCTTCTTTTCCCAATCCTTCACTTTCTTTATCATTTGCTCCCTGGTTCTGCCTTCCTATTTCTAATTGTTGGCAGCCCCAGGGCTCCTTGATTCCCTTCTCTCCATCATCCGAGGAAGATCTTTTTTCTAGATGCTCTGACTCAATCCCAGTGATATGCTCGTTGATTCCCATCTGCATGTCTAAGCCTTTAGCAAAACTACTTTCAGGTGCAGCTCCAACATCTCCTAGGCATGGCTCAAACTTTTTAGAGCTAAAACCAAATCTTCTACCCATTTCGTCCCATTTGCTGACAAAACATCTCTTGCTCAGTACTTATTCATCTCAGCAGTGACCACCATGTGAAGATCTCAATGTGCTCTGTCACGGTAAAACAAGTTCAGAAGCTTGGGCCTGGGACCTCGGACCTTTGGCTCAGACCTTTGGCTGCAGTGCTTTCACCTGGACAAACCTCTCCTCATGCAATAGATACAAGGAAACTATAGGGGCTAAAAATAACTGCACACATGTGCAGTTGGGACAAATCATGAACAATAAAATATAAGAAGGTCAAAACCTAACTGCTGCTTTCAAGGTACCAGAGCAAAGGCAGTACAAGGTAGTACCCATGATCCCTGCACTCAGCACCACCAAAGCGGGTGGAGAGAGACCACGTAAGCCACCCTCTGGCAGGATCCACTGATCTGTCCCCACCCTCATCTCATTTAAGGGACCAGCTAAACCCTGCCCTCGGGTATCTAGGGGAGAGTAACCATTTCTGGTTTTCAGTCCCTCTCTCTGCAGGTTGGGTCACAATAAAGCCTTGCCTGAATTTCTTGTCTGACCTCTTATCAATTTCTATTGATTCAGGGACTAGAGTCAATACTATTGGGAGCCATCCTATTGCCATCTTTCCCTAACACACCAGAAAGGACTCATCAGATTCTCCCATGGGCTCCATTAAATAGGACCACTTTAATTGCTTAAAGTGCTTTCATTCTCATCCAAATCATAATCATTTCTGTCTTGAGTTGCAGCATATACTTTCTGTATGATCTGACTTCTTGCCTTTTTGTTCTGCCTTAAACTTAGAGTGCCAAACTGGCTGTAATTGTCCTAAGAGGTGAAACAAAAAATCACATTCTACCTCCAAATAAAACATTTAGCCTCAGGCTCTGCCAAGTGGCATGAAATTCAACTCCCCAACAATTTACTTGGAACTTTTTACATGGAAAAACAGACTGGTTCCAAATAGGAAAAGGAGTACATCAAAACTGTATATTGCCACCCTGCTTATTTAACTTATATGCAGGGTACATCATGAGAAACACTGAGCTAGATGAAGCACAAGCAGGACTCAAGATTGCCAGGAGAAATATCAATAACCTCAGACATGCAGATGACTCCACACTATGGCAGAAAGCAAAGAAAAACCAAAGAGCCTCTTGATGAAAGTGAAAGAAGAGAGTGAAAAATTTGGCTTGCTCAGCACTCAGAAAACTAAGATCATGGCATCTGGTCCCATCACTTCATGGCAAATAGATGGGGAAATAGTGGAAACAGTGACAAACTTAATTTTGAGGGGCTTCAAAATCACTGCAGATGGTGATTGCAGCCATGAGATTAAAAGACGCTTGCTCCTTGGAAAAACAGTTATGACCAAACTAGATGGCATATTAAAAAGCAGAGACATTACTTTGCCAACATAGTCCATTTAGTCAAAGCTATGGATTTTTCCATTAGTCATGTATGAATGTAAGAGTTGGACTCTGAAGGAAGCTCAGCACAAAAGAATTGATGCTTTTGAACTGTGTTGTTGGGGAAGACTCTTGAGAGTCCCTTGGACATCAAGAAGATCCAACCAGTCCATCCTAAAGAAAATCAGTCCTGAATATTCATTGGAAGGATGGAACTGCGGAAAATTCCAAAAGGGATGGGAATAGCAGAACACCTGACCTGCCTCGAGAAACCTATATGTAGGTCAGGAAGTGACAGTTAGAACTGGACATAGAAAAACAGACTGGTTCCAAATAGGAAACAGAATATGTCAAGGCTATATATTGTCACCCTGCTTATTTAATTTATATGCACAGTACATCATGAGAAACGCTGGGCTGGAAGAAGCACAAGCTGAAATCAAGATGGCTGGGAGAAATATCAATAACCTCAGATATGCAGATGACACCAGCCTTATGGCAGAAAGTGGAGAAGAACTAAAGAGCCTCTTGAAGAAAGTGAAAGAGGAGAATGAAAAAGTTGGTCTAAAACTCCACATTCAGAAAACTAAGATCATGGCATCCAGTCCCATCACTTCATGGCAAGTAGATGGGGACAGTGGAAACAGTGGCTGACTTTATTTTTCAGGGCTCCAAAATCACTGCAGATGGTGATTGCAGCCACAAATTAAAAGATGCTTACTCCTTGAAAGGAAAGCTGTGACCAATCTAGACAGCATATTAAAAAACAGTTCAGTTCACTCGCTCAGTTGTGTTCGACTCTTTGCGATCCCATGAACCGCAGCACACCAGGCCGCCCTGTCCATCACCAACTCTTGGAGCCTACCCAAACCCATGTCCACAGAGTCGGTGATGCCATCCAACCATCTCATCCTCCACTGTCCCCTTCTCCTCCTGCCCTCAATCTTTTCCAACATCAGGGTCTTTCCCAATAAGTCAGCTCTTCACATCAGGTGGCCAAAGTATTGGAGTTTCAGCTTTAGCATCAGTGCTTCCAATGAATACCCAGGCCCGATCTCCTTTAGGAGTCCCAGGGACTCCCAAGAGTCTTCTCCAATACCACAGTTCAAAGCATCAATTCTTCGGTGCTCAGCGTTCTTTATAGTCCAACTCTCGTATCCATACATGACCAATGGAAAAACCATAGCCTTGACTAGACAGACCTTTGTTGGCAAAGTAATGTCTCTGCTTTTTAATATTGCTGTCTAGGTTGGTCATAACTTTCCTTCCATGGAGTAAGTGTCTTTTAATTTCATAGCTTCAATCACCATCTGCAGTGATGTTGGAAGCAAGAAAAATAAAGTCAGTTGTTGTTGCCATTGTTTCCCCATCTATTCGCCATGAAGTGATGTGACGGTATGCCATGATCTTTTTTTTCTGAATGTTGAGTTAAGCCAACTTTTTCACTCTCCTCTTTCACTTTCTCCAAGAGACTCTTTAGTTCTTCTTCACTTTCTACCATAAGGGTAGTGTCATCTGCATATCTGAGGTTATTGATATTTCTCCCAGCCATCTTGATTCCAGCTTGTGATTCCTCCAGCCCAGCGTTTCTCATGATGTACTGTTCATATAATTTAAATAAGCAGGGTGACAATATACATTCTTGACATACTCCTTTTCCTATTTAGAAACAGTCTGTTGTTCCACGTCCAGTTCTAACTGTTGCTTCTGGACTGGCATACAGATTTCTCAAGAGGCAGGTCAGGTGGTCTGGTATTCCCATCTCTCTCAGAATTTTCCACAGTTTATTGTGATCCACACACTCAAAGGCTTTGACATAGTCAATAAAGCATAAATAGATATTTTTCTGGAGCTCTCTTGCTTTTTCCATGACCCAGCAGATGTTTGCAATGTGATCTCTGATTCCTCTGCCTTTTCTCAAACCAGTTGAACATCTGGAAGTTCATAGTTCACATCTTGCTGAAGCCTGGCTTGGAAAAATTTAATCATTACTTTACTAGCAAGTGAGATGAGTGCAATTGTGCAGTAGTTTGAGCATTCTTTGGCACTGCCTTTCTTTGAGATTGGAATGAAAACTGATATTTTCCAGTCCTGTGGCCATTGCTGAGTTTTCCATATTTGTTGGCATACTGAGTGCAACGAATTCACAGCATCATCTTTCAGGATTTGAAATAGCTTAACTGGAATTCCATCACCTCCACTAGCTTTGTTCATAGTGATGCTTCCTAAGGCCCACTTGACTTCACATTCCAGGATATCTGGCTCTAGATGAGTAATCACACCATCGTGATTATCTGGGTCATGAAGGTCATTTTTGCATAGTTCTTCTGTGTATTCTTGCCACCTCTTCTTAATATCTTCTGCTTCTATTAGGTTCCTATAATTTCTGTCCTTTATTGAGTCCATCTTTGCATGAAAATTTCCCTTGGTATCTCTAATTTTCTTCAAGAGATCTCTAGTCTTTCCCATTCTGTTGGTTCCCTCTATTTCTTTGCATTGATCACAGAGGAAGGCTTTCTTCTCTCTCCTTGCTATTCTTTGGAATTCTGCATTCAAATGGGTATATCTTTCCTTTTCTCTTTTGCTTTTTACTTCTCTTCTTTTCACAGCTATTTGTAAGGCCTCCTCAGACAGCCCTTTGCTTTTGTTGCATTTCTTTTTCTTGGGGATGGTCTTGATTCCTGTCTCCTATACAGTGTCATGTACCTCCATCCATAGTTCATCAAGCACTCTGTCTATCAGATCTAGTCCCTTAAATATATTTCTCACTTCCACTGGAAGGGTCCATCGAGTCAAGGCTATAGTTTTTCCAGTGGTCATTTATGCAAGTGAGAATTGGTGTATAAAGAAAGCTGAGCACTGAAGAATTGATAATTTTGAACTGTGGTATTGGAGAAGACTCTTGAGAGTCCTTTGGACTGTAAGGAGAGCCAAGCAGTCCATCCTAAAGGATATCAGTCCTGCGTGTTCATTGGAAGGACTGATGTTGAAGCTGAAACCCCAATACTTTGGCCACCTGATGTGAAGAACTGACTCATGTGAAAGACCCTGATGCTGTTAAGATTGAAAGTGTGAGGAGAAGGGGACAACAAAGGAAGAGACGATTGGGTGGCATCACTGACTAATGAACATGAGTTTAAGTAAACTTTAGGAGTTAGTGATGGACAGGGATGCTTGGCGTGCTGCAGTCCATGGGGTTGTAAAGAGTCAGACATGGCTGAGCCACTGAACTGACCGAAGTTTTTACTAAGTTGAAAATGTTAGATAGGAAGTTAGGCATGAGGAAAAGGGGTGGCCTAGCTGAGAATGATTCAAGCTTATCTCTAAACAGCACCCCAGACATGTCCAAATGTGGCCCAGGAGAGCTCACAGATATGCTATAAAATAACCACAGAAACTTTTCCACCTCCAGAGCATGCACCCTAGGTGCACAGGGATGCAGACTAACCACAGGTACCTCACCAGCTCTAGTTCACGTGTCGTTGATGCACAGCTGTGTCCTCAAGTGCCCTTAGGCAGCTGGGAGGCCAAAATTAATGGTTTATAAATATTCTATACATACACACATCTAATTATAACAGACTGAATTATGGGAAAGTTATGTGCAATAGAGCCTGTTTTGTAACTTGCAACTATGGATCAAAACTCTCAGTCCAGGCCCACGTAGATGAATATGTAAAAGTCCTGTCTTGAAAATCCCTGTAGCTCATCATTCCAGCCCTAGTGCTTCTCTTGGCTTGGCCCTCCTTGCCTTTGAGGTGTTCTTTCTAGTCTTTCTTCTATAAACTCGTTTTTGCCATGGGTAAAACTTCAGGTTCTTCTTTGTATACTTATAAAGAACTGAAGCCACAAGGAAGTGTCCTCTTCATGAGGAAGGGTCCTCCTAAACTCTCCCTATTTGATAACAAAGACTGCAATGTGATTTGAGTTTATTTTCCTCTCTGTCATTCCCTTTGCCACGTTCACTTGTCTCTGGCCACCCAGCAAAGTCAGACTGGCATCCACCCCTACACACACTCAGCTGTATCCACATCCTAATCTCCATCCTTCAGGTTCTATTCCTTCTAGTTATAACTCACTTACCCCAGTTCCAACTTTCTCCCCATTGACTGCCTGGTTTTTATCAAAGTATCAGCTCAACTGCCACCTTCTCAGAGATTCCAGCCCTTCCTTCCCTAATGAAACATTACTAGTTTCATTTCCTAAATCATTTTCTATCAAATTAAACAGTTAGAACTGGACATGGAACAACAGACTGGTTCCAAATAGGAAAAGGAGTACGTCTAGGCTGTATATTGTCACCCTGCTTATTTAACTTATATGCAGAGTACATCATGAGAAACGCTGGACTGGAAGAAACACAAGCTGGAATCAAGATTGCTGGGAGAAATATCNCGGGAGTTGGTGATGGACAGGGAGGCCTGGCGTGCTGCGATTCATGGGGTCGCAAAGAGTCGGACTTGAATGAGTGACTGAACTGAACTGAACTGAAATGAATCAGTATTTTACTTTTCTATCTGATGCGTATCATTATCAAAAATCTTTTCCCCCCTTCTTGTGTATTTGTTTTCTCTTTTATTTTCATAAGAATATGAATTTTGCAAAGACCTGGATTCTGTTTTGACTGCTGTTCTATCCCCAGAGTCTATAAGAGAACCTTGCACTCAATCAATTCCCAAAGAGTATTTGTGTTACTGGCTGGCTGTCAGCTCATTCAAAAGAGAGAGAAAAAATTATTTAGTATAGATTTTATCACAAATATGCAAAGAGATGGTATAAAGCCAATGCAAGGGAAGCAGTGAACAGTACAAAATATATAATTAAGTGTTAAAATATAATACATGTATATCTAATTCTATAAGGAATATGCTGATTTGATGAAGACAGAAATGAACTAACATATAGGAGAGTTATGCTTTCAGAGAAGTATAGCAATTGTCTGTTTCCCTCTCTGCCACGCTGCTGCTGCTGCTGCTGCTGCGTCGCTTCAGTCGTGTCTGACTCTGTGCGACCCCATAGACGGCAGCCCACCAGGCTCCCCTATCCCTGGGATTCTCCAGGCAAGAACACTAGAGTGGGTTGCCATTTCCTTCTCCCCCTCTCTGCCATAGCATGGGGATATTATGCTCCTGAATAGACACAAAGTGATGTGAAGTAGAAAAAAGTCATATCGGACTCTTTTTGACTCCACTGTAGCTTGCCAGGTCCCTCAGTCCATGGAATTCTCCAGGCCAGAATACTGGAATAGGTAGTCATTCCCTTCTCCAGGGGATCTTCCCAATCCCNCCCTCTCTGCCATAGCATGGGGATATTATGCTCCTGAATAGACACAAAGTGATGTGAAGTAGAAAAAAGTCATATCGGACTCTTTTTGACTCCACTGTAGCTTGCCAGGTCCCTCAGTCCATGGAATTCTCCAGGCCAGAATACTGGAATAGGTAGTCATTCCCTTCTCCAGGGGATCTTCCCAATCCCGGGATCAAACTGAGATCTTCTACATTGTAGGCAGATTCTTTATCATTTGAGCCACCAGGAAAGACAAATTCAATGCAAATTGGTCAGAGTGGTGAAAAAGTGTGAGCACTACAAGAACAAAAATCAAACTTTGGAACTTAGCTCAGCCATATACTGGCTGGAAGTTTTCCTTATTTCTTAGATCCTCAGTTTTCTTACTGATAGGGCCCACATGGGGTCTCATTGATAAAATGGCTTGTTATGTTGACCTTGCAAACAAAGAATAAATCACAGTGATCCTTCAGACTGACCAAATTGCCCAAATGACATCCTGTTATCTCACTGGTGCCTATCTTGTCAAAGCTGTGAGACCACCAGATTCCAGACCTCTGGCTACATGACCATCCTTTCAGAGAATTTTTCATTGGTGGGGTATAAGAAGGACTCCATCAGAAAGGGAGAATGCTGGTTCTCCTTAAGGGCCAGTCACCATTTCTTTTCCCTCTAATAAATTTCCCTTTCTTGCCTGACTGCCCAGTTCACTCTCTTTTTCTCTGCACTCGCCTTACATTCATCCCACAAGATTATTTTTAAGATTAAATGAGATGGTGTACCAAACACAGTTCTTGCTCTGTGACTACTGTCCATAAACCATAGCTAGCAGTATCTGGAATAATATAGTTAAATATTAAGACAGATATAAAATCTGCACTAATTCCAATAATAAATTCATAAATACAATAAGAGTTCTGAATATACAAAGCAAATGAACTGTATTTAGAATGACAGGAAAACAATTTTAAGAAAAACAGTAAAAACAAGAACAATACGAAGATGTTAACCCAGGTCTTAATTTATGTATAATCTCAAGGAAAAATTTCCACAAGCAAATATGAGGAACAATGTATTCACATTGTAACACCCTGACCATCTGCTCTCCAAGTATCATTATGTCCTTCCTTTGATACATTCTGTCACCTACAATTTTAGCCAACCCTGGATCCATTTTCACGATCCACTCTACTTAGGAAGCTGCATTTACTACCTATAGGAACAGAATCCCAGGGTTCGATGCAGGACTCTGTCACCAGTGTAGACTTCTCAGGGAAGTCAGTGTTACTGTGCCATGCTTCTGCTGCTGTGCCAAAAATCTCACAAATTAGCAGTAGAATTTTTCCACAGGGCATTGGAGGAAGCAAGCCTCCTTCACAAGATAATTCTTATGCAGAGTGAGTGCTTTTCCTGGCATTCTGAGAAGGAACATTGCTTTCCTGTATCAAGATGTAAACAGAGACTAACAAACATTCACAAATGTCAATAATAACCGAGGTCAGTGATACCTCAGCACAAAACAACATCCAACAATAATAGATGTATAAATGCATACACCCTGTGCCTTAACAGTTTTGCTCCCAGGGGAAACAAACAAACAAACAAACACTGCAGCTATTCTCACACAAGTGTACAAGATAAATCTGCAAGGAGTGTACTATTTTTAAAACAAGAAAAGATAATGAATATCAACCTTAGTTTTCAAAAATATATAAAATAGTGGTGAGATCACATAATGTAATTTTAAGTAGCTACTGAAAAAGTCAGGCAAAGGTATATGATAGGAATATTTTTAAAATATGCATTCTTTGACATACATGATTATGCTTGTATATATATAGAAATAGCCGGTTAAAAAAATCAAAAATTAATTGTAAAAATAACCACTTCCATTATATCTACACACATTATACACACACACACACACACACACACAGACATATGTATATATTTTTTTTGTGTAAATATATTATATATGGTTTTTTCCATAGAGTGAGTTCAGCATTTCCTACTCTTTTTTTGTCCTCATAAATTCCTCAGCTTAAAAAAGTAAATGATTTTTTGATGGATATATATATCTAGACCAGTGCAGTTTTCTCAGAGGCTCTAATAAATATTCTAGATAAACATCAGTCCCCATGTACAAAATCATGTGAGCATATGCCTTGTGATGGTGCTAAAATGAGTACAAATGGAGTAGAAATCCTGAACCTACATTCTCAGGAATTAATATGGGCTTCTATTAATAGAATCTCAAAAGAGCATGGAACCAAAGACTGGTTGACAACTGACTCAGCCAAGAGCTTCACTTGAATCAAGACAGTTCTTAAGATTTGCACAGCAGTTAAGGATGAGTTTCCCTGTCAATTTCATCACACATTTATTTCCTGGAAATAAAAAAAAATTTAAAAGGAGGTGCTACATTCTCTTTAACAACAGAATTTTCTACTTTTCCCCCCAGTGACTTGCATTATTATTTGTCAGAGGCATTATTCATATCTGGGTGGCAGAGATCATTGGTGGCTCCTAATATAATCATCCTCAAAAATCTCTTGGTTTTTACATCTACTATATCCCTCATTGCAGACTTCATTTTCTGGTGCTCCAGAATCACTGCAGATGGTGATTGCAGCCATGAAATTAAAAGACGCTTACTCCTTGGAAGGAAAGTTATGACTAACCTAGATAGCATGTTCAAAAGCAGAGACATTCCTTTGTCAACAAAGGTCTGTCTGGTCAAGGCTACAGTTTTTCCAGTGGTCATGTATGGATGTGAGAGTTGGACTGTGAAGAAAGCTGTGAGCCGAAGAATTGATGCCTTTGAACTGTGGTGTTGGAAAAGACTCTTGAGAGTCCCTTGGACTGCAAGGAGATCCAACCAGTCCATTCTAAAGGAGATCAGTCCTGGGTGTTCTTTGGAAGGACTGATGCTAAAGCTGAAACTCCAGTACTTTGGCCACATCATGCAAAGAGTTGACTCATTGGAAAAGACTCTGATGCTGGGAGGAATTGGGGGCAGGAAGAGAAGGGGACGACAGAGGATGAGATGGCTGGATGGCATCACCAACTCGATGGACATGAGTTTGAGTGAACTCCGGGAGTTGATGGACAGGGAGGCCTGGAGTGCTGCAGTTCATGGGGTCGCAAAGAATTGGACACAATTGAACAACTGAACTGAACTGATAGCCTTCATTCTTTTTCTCAAGGCAAGAGTGACTCATATACTCACCTTTAAATCCATGGAAAAAGAACTTTTTGAAGAATAAATCCTTCTACTAGAGCAAATAGTTATTTCTAGTGAAAAAGGGGGTTCACAGGGTAAATAACCATCTCTTCAGTGAACTGCTGGTGAGCTTGAGCTTTGCCTAACATATTATCATAGAAAGCTGGTAGTATCTGCCTCCAAGGCTGAAGCTTTAAGATGATTACCAAAGATTTTCCCAGCTTCTTTCTCCCCAGGGACTTAATCTCTTGCTTTTCTTACTTGAATGGTATAAAATAAAAATCTTTGATTCAAATACACAACATAACTTCACATCCCCCAAACCTCAGAAGAAGCCTGTTTACAGGTATCAGCATTTCCATTTAAATACAGGAAATGAGTCGAAGAAAATGTGTCAATAGTGCCTTCCTCAGCACTTCTCTGGAGGTCTGAAGCCTGACTTATCAAAGAAGTCTCATTCATTTCTCATTACTTTCTTAAGCTTAAGAGAGAAAAAGGTTGGGACCCTTGGTGGAAGCTCACATCAAGGTAAATCTCTTCTAAAAAGTGGAGAGATTGGATATTAACATGGGATGACATGAGCACAAGAGGCATTTATGCAACCACAAACTGCTGCCATTCTCCAAAGACAGAACTTTAGAATAACAATGTCACTTGCACATTCAACTTGGTGTTACACATACACACACACACACACATGTCCAGAGGCACAAAGTGCATACTCTGATGTCAGAGCATCACAGCCTCCTGGTGTGTCAGGTTAGATCAACTCTTAAGGATCTTTCAAAACTCTTACCTAGCAGGGAGAATCTTAGCAATCAGCTCCAAAGTTATCATCCCTCTGTTCCTTAACACTTCCTTTTACCTGGGGCACAATGCTGTGTAAATAATCATTGCAAGCCTTTTTTTTTTTTTTTTTTCTTATTCTGAGTCAGCATTTACTTCCCTGTAACTTTAATTACTGTTCCTACTTCTGCCTTTGGGAGGAATATTAAAAAGAAAATTGTATATGCTTTATTATAGATTTTCAAGAAAGAGAGCTCAATTTTGTGACATGAATGGCAGCTGTCACTCACATAATTCACCTGAATTCATGATAGATAGCATCTCTCCTTTTCATACTAGCATGTATGGTTATTTTGAAATAGAATTTTCCCCTTATTCCTCTTAAAATTAGTTTTCTTTTAAACTTAACTCTTCCAGTTAATTAAAGTGGGGACCTATTTACTCTGACCTTTCTCCTTTAGTATTTTCTATCTTGTGAAAAATTTACCTTATGAGTTCATCAGTGTTGCTAATTAGTAAATTTTTTCATTTGATCTACATAATTATGTAAGACTGTGTTAACCTGGATTGATATTTTTTGGACTTTTTTATTTTAAAATAATTTTAGATTTACAAAAAATTTCAGAAACAATACAAAGAGTATCTGTATACTGCTCAGAGTTCCCAAATATAAACAGCTTGGGGAGAACAGTGCAATTACCCAAACCAGCAAATTCTATTAAGATCATGCTATTACCTCTATTATATTCTTAACTTACATTTCACTAGTTCCTCCATGACTGTCCCTATTCTGTTCCAGGATCCAATGCAGTATCCCACATAACAGCTACGTGTCCGTATCTCCTTAGTCTCTTTTGATCTGGGATAATCGCTCTTTATCCTATTGCCTTTCATGACGCTTTGATTTAAAGAGCACTTCCTGGTGCTCTGGTGTTGACCTGGTACTCTTCCTGGCCAAGTACTTTGTAGAATGCCCCTCAGGGCCTGACTGATGTTTTCAATTAATATTGAGGTTATGCATTATTGGCAAGAATGCCACCTTGTACTCTTGTCAGGGCATCATACTAAGGTATGGTGATGCTGATCTGCTTTATCACTGGTGATGATAAACTTCCTCACACAGTGATGATGGAATCTGCAGGTTTCTTTATCTTGCATGTGTTATTGTTCACTTTACAATTCATAAATATCTTTGGTGAGGTATTTTGAGACTTTGCAGGTATCTGCCTCTCCTCCAACTTTTAACCACCCATCTTAGAATCCATAGGTGATTCTTGCCTGCTTGTTACTGTGGTGCTCTCATGCTGCTTTTTTATTTTGCCTACTCATTCTATTTTGTTAATTAACATTCCTCTGTTAGGAAGAGTTGCATCTTCTCTCCCTCTTCATTTATGTGTTCAATAATTTGTATCATGTTGGACTCCTAGATACTTAGTTTACTCTGTGGGTTATAATTTAATATGCCAATGATTTATCTTGCTTCTCAAACTGGCCCAGCTTTGGAAATTCTTTTATCTGGACTCCTGTGTTTCTACGACATACTCCATTTTTGCAGTACTCTACTTATCTTGAATTACAGGATGCTCCAGGCTCATCTTTTATTCTCTCTCCTCAGCTCTGATATCTAGCATTTCTCCAAGAATCCCTGGCTCTTTTTATTAGAGAATGGTCTTCAGAAACCAGGATCTTGTTACTAGGTGTGCTCATTCCTACTAGAGTAGGTTTGACTTATTTGTGATGACCTCTTGCTTTCTAGGCACTCACATATTATTTATTATTTAAGTCTTTCTATAATTTTTCCTAGGATGAATATTTCATTCACTAAGCATGTATTTCACGGACTCTTTTTTTTTTTTTCTACGTTTATCTTCACTTTCCTGGAAATTAGGACTATTTGGGACCATTCTCAGTATTCTATGACTTCTCTGGTGGCTCAGATGGTAGAATTTGCCTGCAATGTGGGAGACCCCTGGCTTCTGTCTGTATCTTCTTCTCTACTGTGTCCCTGATGTTTAGCTGGGCCCTTGGAGGATATTTTCTGGTGGCTCAGATTGTAAAGAATCTCCCTACAATGAGGGAGACCTGGATTTTATCTCTGGGTTGGGAAGATCATCTGGAGAAGGAAATGGCAACTCACTCCAGTATTTTTGCCTGGAGAATCCGATGGACAGAGGAGCCTGGCAGGCTATAGTCGATGGGGTCAAAAAGGGTCAGACACGACTGAGTGATTTCACTTTCACTGTTTCAGTATTCCCGAACATCTTTTCTCCATAATTTCTGAAAGGAATTGTATTGACTTCTGCTAAGTACACTCAATGCCTAGAGTTACAACATGTCTAGAGAACAAGACCCAGGTGATATAAACTCATTTAGAGCAACTAGAATCTCTTTTGTATTTATTAGTTGGAGTCCAATTCCCTACTGTCCATGTTGATTCAGTTCTTTTCAACTGAAGAAAAT
Organism: Neotragus moschatus; assembly: GCA_006410615.1. NCBI lineage: Eukaryota > Metazoa > Chordata > Mammalia > Artiodactyla > Bovidae > Neotragus > Neotragus moschatus. The sequence goes on from SJYA01000276.1 coordinate 298,665, forward strand.
TAAATTAATATTTGATAAAACCTACAAAACTTGCACTGTTTTCATGTGGTTGTTATCAAAACATATTCCTTCTAATATAATCTTATTTTCCCTAAAATATGTAATTTTAATCTCACTTTATAGAAAGGTTTAAGACTTTATCTTCACTTAAAATCCCAAGTCTTAGTAATATAAATCACTGTAGAATAAAAAAAAGATTCTCAAAATGTCATAATCAGAGATATATAGTATACCTAAGTTGACTGAAAAGGCAAATAGATATGACGTTGGAAGAAGAGATCCCTAGGTCAGAAGGTGTCCAATATGCTAGTGGGGGAGAGTGGAGGTCGATTATTAATACTAATAGCTCCAGTAAGAATGAAGTAGCAGGGTCAAAACAGGAATGATTTTCAGGTGTGGATGTGTCAAGTGGTGAAAGCAAAGTCTCATGTTGTAAAGAAAAATATTGCATTGGAAGCTTCATTATTAGGTCCATGAATCAAGGTAAACTGGATTGGTCAAGCAGAAGATGGCAAGGTTGAACATCAACATCTTAGAAATCAGTGAACTAAAATGAATGGGAATGGGAGGATTTAATTCAGACAAACATTATTTCTACTACTGTGGGCAAGAATCCCTTAAGAGAAATGGAGGATCCCTTATAGCCAACAAAAGAATCTGAAATGCAGTATTTTTTTGCAATTTTAAAAATGTCAGAATCCTTTTGGGTCATTTCCAAGGCAAATTATTCAACATGAGAGCAATCCAAGTCTACACATGAACTACTAAAGAAGTTGAACAGTTCTATGCAGACAAACACCACCTTCTAGAACTAAGGGGAAAAAAAAAAAAAAAGATGTCCTATTCATCATAGGAGATGGGAATGTAAAAATAAGAAGTCAAGAACTATCCAGAATAACACACTGGTCATAGCAAACACCATTTTCCACAAAACTGAAAGAAAACTCTACACATGGACATCACCAGATGGTCAATATAAAAATCAGAATGATTGAATTCTTTGCAGCCAAAGATGGAGAAACACTATACAGTCAACAAAAATAAGACCTGGAGCTGACTGTGGCTCAAATCATGAGTTCTTTATTGAAAAATTCAGGCTTAAATTAAAGAAAGTAGGGAAATCCACTAGGTCATTCAGGTTTGATCTAAATCAAATCCCTTATGATTATACAGTGAAGGTGACATAATAGATTCAAGGGATTAGATCTGATAGACAGAGTACCTGAAGTACTATGGAAGGAGGTTTGTAACATTGTACGGGATGCAGTGACCAAAACGATCCCAAAGAAAAAGAAATGCAAGAAGCTAAGGTGGTTGGCTGAGGAGGCTTTAGTAATAGCTGAGAAAAGAAGAGATGTGAAAAGCAAAGGAGAAAAGGAAAGATATAGGTAATACAGAGTTTCAGAGAAAAGCAAGGAGAGATAAGGACTTCTTAGATGAACAATGTAAAGAAATAGAGGAAAACAATAGAATAAGAAAGACTAGAGGTCTCTTCAAGAAAATAAAACTATCAAGGGACTATATCATGCAAGGATAAAAGTGATAAAGGACAGAAAAGGTAAGGACCTGAGAGAAGCAGAGAGGTTAGGAAGAAGTGGCAGAAATACACAGGAAAACTATAAAAAGAAAAGGCCTTAATGACCCAGATAACCATGAAGGTATGGTCGCTCATCTAGAGCCAGGCATCCTTGAGTGTGAAGTCAAGTGGGCCTTAGGAAATATTACTGTGAACAAAGCTAATGTAAGTAACAGAATTCCAGTTGACCTATTTCAAGTCCTAAAAGATGATTCTGTATAGAGCGCATTGAAATTTTCAGGAAATTTAGAAAACTCAACAGTGGACACTGAACTGGAAATGGTCAGTTTTCATTCCAATCCCAAAGAAGGGCAATGCTAAAGAATGTTCAAACTACCATACAATTGTGCTCATTAAACATGTTAGCAAAATTATGTTCAAAATCTCTGAAGCTAGGTTTCAGCAGTATGTGAACTGAGAACTTCCAGATGTACAAGATGGGTTTTAGTAGGCAGAGGAACCAGAGATCAAATTTCCAACATTTGTTGGATCATGGAGAAAGCAAGGGATTAAAAAAAAAACAAACAAAAAAAACTACTTATGTTTCATTGATTATTCTAAAGTCTTTGACTGTGTGGATCACAACAAACTGGAAAATTCTTAAAGAGATGGGAATATCAGACTACCTTACCTGTCTCCTGAGAAACCTGCATTATAGTCAAGAAACACCAATTAGACTTGGACATGAAACAACTGACTGGTTCAAAATTGGAAAATGATTAGGACAAGATTATATAAAGTCACCTACTTATTTAAATTGCTATGCAGAGTACATCACACAAAATGCCAGGCTTGATNTCAGACTACCTTACCTGTCTCCTGAGAAACCTGCATTATAGTCAAGAAACACCAATTAGACTTGGACATGAAACAACTGACTGGTTCAAAATTGGAAAATGATTAGGACAAGACTATATAAAGTCACCTACTTATTTAAATTGCTATGCAGAGTACATCACACAAAATGCCAGGCTTGATGAATCACATTCTGGAATCAAGATTGCTAAAGAAATATCAACAAATTCAGATATGCAGATGATACCACCTTTATGGCAGAAAGTGAAGAACAAAAGAGGCTCTTGATGAGGGTGAAAGAGTGAAACAGCTGGCTTGAAACTCAACATTGAAAAAACTAAGATCATTGCATCTGGTCCCACACTTCATGGCAAGTAGAAGAAGGGAAAATGACAGATTTCTTCCTTTTCTTGGGCTTCAAAATCACAGTAGACAGTGACTGAAGCCATGAAATTAAAAGACACTTGCTCCTTGGAAGGAAAGCTATGACAGCCCTAGACAGGCTATTGGAAAGCAGAGACATCATTTTGCTGACAGAGGTCTGTACAGACAAAGCTATGATTTTCCCAGCAGTCATGTACTGATATGAGACTTGGATCATAAAAGTTGAAAGCCAAAGAACTGATGCTTTTGAACTGTGGTGTTGAAAAAGACTCCAGAGAGACCCTTGGCCTGCAAGGAGATCAAGCCAGTCAATCCTACAGGAAATCAACCCTAAATATGGAAGAATTGTTGCTAAATTGTTGCTGAAGCTTAAATTTTGTGGCCATCTGATGCGAGGAGCCAATTCATTGGAAAAGACTCTGATCCTGGGAAAGATTGAAGGCAAAGAGAGAAGGGAATGGCAGAGGATGAGATGGTTACATAGCATCACCATCTCAATGGACATGAATTTTAGCAAACACTGGGAGACAGCAGAAGACAGAGAAGCCTGGATGCTGCAGTCTACTGGATCACAAAGAACTGGACTCCATGACTGAACAACAACCTGTACATATACATTACACACATATAAAAATAGATACAAAAGTGAGAATATATTGAATATATATTACTACATCCTGTTATTTTTATTTAATATGGCATCATAGGAGTAGTTTCACATGTAAAGTTATTTAAATCATAATTTTAGTAATAACATAATAAATTCATTAGAATGAATTTAACTAAATCACTATTATTAGATCGATTTTTTCTAATATTGTATCATTAAAAGTAACACTTAATGAATATCTTTATACAAATAAATCTTTATCCATTTATAATCGCCTCTTTATGAAAGATTCTTAGAAGTAAAGTCACATTATTTCTAATGTAAATGAAAACATGTTTAATATAATTGAGAGTGTTGGTTTATTTTGTTTTCCTTTGTACCTCTTTGAAAGCCTGAATTATTCTGGGGCTGTAACTGCTAATGTAGTATTTTTATAATCTGTGCCATGACTTTATATTTATACTTAAAGACATGTCTTTCTTTACAAAACTTGTAGGTTCCTTGCTAAAATCTGATTTTATATATGAATTCCTCATGCAAACATTTCAAATATTTTAATTCATCCTTGTCCATTCAATTGTTATGGTCATTGATGAGCTATTTTTAAATCACATATTCATTTTGGAATATCTTCCAACTTTCTTGACGTATTCCTTTTATAATTTTTCTTTCTGGGAATGATTATCAGGGTTATCATTGAATGAATGTGCTAGAATCCTTTGTATAGATGAGGTTCAGTGCTTTCATGAGTCTGCTATTGTTTCTAATTTAAAAAGCAGCATCTACTTGTGGATAAGTGGTAGTTCCTTTTATCCTTATACTTTCCAAGAGTTTAAGGTTGCCTGCAAAGCAAATCAAAACTTTATCTAACATTCCTCTCAACACTGACACATCAAGCTGATGTCAAGAGCATGATACTCCTTCAACAGAGTGGCACTTTCCATATGCGATTTTTCTGTCTTTGGGCTGCCGTATCCTAGTCTCTAGGCTTTTCAGGTGGCTTAGTGGTAAAGAATCTGCCTGCAGTATAGGGGATGCAGGAGATTCAGGTTCAAACCCTGAACTTCCCAACCCGGGAAGATCCCCCTGCCCAGGAAGATCCTCTAAGATCTCTAAGATCCTCCAAGATCCTTGCATGGTATCTCACTATAGTATTCTTGCCTGAAGAATCCATGAACAAAGGAGCCTGGTGGGCTACAGTCCATAGTGTTGCAGAGAGTCAGACATGACTGAAGTGACTTAGCACGCACACACACATCTTTGTCTTTAGTTTTTATGGTAGTATATTCCCTCAAGGATATAATTTCTGTTGTCTTTTCCTTTTTAATTTATGCAAAATTCCCCAAACGTGCTTAAATCATTAGATTTAAAGAATTCTAAATGCTAGCATATTTTCCTCACAGGCCCATTTGATTTCATTTTTCCTTTTATTTATTTATTTTTTTTTGAGCTCAAATTATTTTGGATATAGTTACATTTACATTCCAAGTTAATGCCTGTCATCTTATTAGTTTTTTGTGGTTTGCCAGTTAGTGTAATTTTTTCTTTAATAATGCAATCCCTGAGTCGATTTGGTTTAAATAAAAGAGAACTGAATACATAGATTTAGTAGTTCTATGATATTTTCAGGAAGATTGAAATTTTACAACTGTCCTTGGTACCATCCATGGGTTCAGCTTCATCCTAAAGTCAAGTCACTTCATTGTCAGAAGTTGGCTGCTAATGATAGGTATGAGGCAACTTGCTTCCTTGGTCTCCTAAGTAAGAAAAATTATAGCCCTCCAGCAATAAAGCCTAAACTCTCCTTTGCAGTCTGATTTGAAGACTTAGGACGTATGACCCTCCCCAATGCAACAATGTCCTGATACTTTTGGATCTGCCCTGAAAATGGGGATGGTATACACACACACTACACCTATTCCTTTATTACCATAGTTTGAGCATCTTTTTAAATGGCAAATCAATATCAGATATATGATTTCCTGTATCACTCCACATTTACTGTTACCGAACTTTATTCTTACCAACTACTACGATATTTCTCGGAGTCTTTTAGGTGCATGAGCCATACACACTTATGCAATCTGTGTATTTATATCTGTCAGAGAGTGTTCATAATGCATATTATCAAGTTAAACTTTATGGGATGCCCTATAATTAAAAATAAAACTCCTTTTTGGCATATTTATCACAGCTTTTTCTAAACTTATTCGATTATGGAACTTTCACATTACAGATTGTTTCTTTGATCTTTTGGTAATAATGTTTCCAAAGAGGACACTTTGGGAAAAGCTTCTCTACTGTATATAAATTGTTATTTTAATTAGACATTTTATCTCTCATTTCATACTTAGACAGACTATGACAATTCTGATAAGAATTCACATATCAGAACAAATATATTCTTCCCATATCCCATGAGGAACACTCCGTCTCCAACCAAGGGCATCTAAACCATTCTGAGAAATCAAATTGTGATGTCTAAATATCAAACCCATCACCAGGAATTTACACTTCATATCTAGCTTTATTTCCCTAATTGTCTCTCCTTTCATTTGGGATGGAAAGTAGAAGATTAAAATGTTCCAGATCTACAAGAGTTCAGTCTTTTCTCAAGGATTTTACTGTCTCAAGAATAATCCAAGTTTCTTCTGTCAGTTCCTTTGATTTCCCTCTGGGAAGAGGCAAGAAGTCAGTGTATTTGAAGTCCTAAAAGCAAGTTCCAAAGGATAGGACCTGGAATCCCCAGGCTATATGACGGCTATTTCTCAGAACAATTCACCATAATGCACTTAGTTTTCTTTCAGCCATTTCAATCTGTCATTTTCTTCATTTTGCATGCATGTGTGTACAGTCATGTCTAACTCTTTGTGACCCCATGGGCTGTAGCCCACCAGGCTCTTCTGTCCATGGGATTTCTTAGGCAAGAATACTGGAGTGGGTGACCATTTCCAGCTCTAGAGGATCTTTTTGACCCAGGAATTGAACCCAAATCTCCTGTGTCTCCTGTATGTCAGGTGGATTCTTTACCATTGAGATACATGAGAAGCCCTTCCTTAATGTTAATATTGCTCCAATTTTCCCTAGATCATAAAGTTCAACACAGAAGATCTAGATTTACCATGCTATTCACATAAGGAAGCTTGAATTTGGCAGTTTCTTTTCCTTTGAGTGTTTTCTCACCTGAAAATTATTTAAATCCCCCTTTTTTTTCCTCAAGCCTTTGTATAATCCCCCACAGGGTGTTTATTTTAACTTTTTAAGTTATTATTAATACATACTCATTATACATTGATTTCCTCAAACACAGTGAGTACCAATTATTTACAACTCTACTAGAAGTAACTTTATTGTCCTTTCTCCCCCAGTAACCTTGCAAGGTAAGTATTATTCAGGCCACTTTGTGCCAGAGGAAACTAAAGTTGAACTGACCAGTGCCCATGACCACATACGGGTAACGAGTGCACCTGAACCCACATGGCTCTGATTTTAATTTGATGCTTTTTCTAGTAAGTTCAAGGGAATTGCCCTTAGTGGGTTCTAATATACATATAGTAAAATCAATGTACATGTAATTATGACCTCCTCACATTTGTCCCAAGGAGATTTTTAAAACACATATGTAATATATGTATACATACCGCTTGTTGAACACCTTCTATGTACTGAACACTACGGCAAGATCTTTAAAAGCTTCTTTTTATGCTTAGAACACTCTATGGAGTAAAAATGTGTCATAGCCTATTTATATGTCATTTGATACTTACCAATCACAATCTAACAAGTTATAATATTAAGAAAAAATTTTAACCCTAGTTCCAATCTGGAAAACTTTTTTTTTTAATTTTAATTTTTTAGTTTGTTTTGCTTTACAGTACTGTATTCATTTTGCTGTACATTGACATGAATCAGCCACGAGTGTATATGAGCTCCCAATCCTGACCCCCTCTCCCCCCTCCCACCCCACACCATCTCCCTGGATCATCCCCATGCATCAGTCCCAAGCATCCTGCATCCTGTATCGAACCTAGACCAGCGATTCGTTTCACTTATGATATCATACNGAATACTAGAAATAAAAGCAAAAATAAACAAATGGGATCTAATTCAAATTAAAAGCTTCTGCACAACAATGGAAAACTTTTAAATATTCAGGACAGTTTGTAAAAATATCAATGCCTGCATCCTTTCTCTAGAGATTCATTTTTAATTGTTCTAACGTGAGGTTCCAGAGATTTTTTTTTTTAAGTTCCCTAGTTGCATTCAATCTGGAACAAGAGCTAAGGGCCAAGAGATTAAATGATGTAACAATAACCATATACTTGACTGCTTTCAATTACATCTCAAATCTCCTTAATTCCTATCTACACTATTTTTTCTTTTAAGCTCAGTAGCCTGCAGGCTTCCCAGGTGGTGCAATGGTAAAGTATCCATCTGCCAATACAGGAGACACAGGAGATGAGAGTTCGATCCCTGGGTTAGGAAGATCCCCTGGAATAGGAAATGGCAATCCACTCCAGTATTCTTGCCTGAAAATTTCAGTGAACCTGGAGAGCTGAGTATGCACACATGCACAGTGGCCTGCAAGATTTTTTTCTATGTTGATTCCTATGCTCTTTCAAGACACTGAGATTGAGTTCATCACACTTCTCAAACAATTAAATGGTGGATAAGCTCTCTTGTTTCCTTTCTTCAGGAATCTTCATCTCTCTTCAGTTCCAAGTTCTTGGGAAAACCCTGAGACCTGAGGAAAACTTGAGTCTTATCCAGGCAGGTAACACCAGGTTGCTCATATTTTCCCCTCAATTTCCCTTTTCCAATTAAACCAACTTATCTTCAAATTACTATCTATCAAGCTTTTCAATTTTGTTTGTCTTAAATAGACAAAAATTTTACATGACTAAACATTGATTGCATTTTTAATTAAGATTCTCCTCCCAAATCCTTTATCCTTAGCCATTCAGCTTTTCTCCCGATAATGACAATGCCCATTTCCTTTGCATCTTTCTAGCGATATCCTCTGTGCTGTGCTTCATTTTGCTCAGTCATATCTGACTCTTTCTGACCCCATGGACTGTAGCCCACCAGGATCCTCTGTCGATGGAGACTCTCCAGGCAAGAATACTGGAGTGGATTGCCATGCCTTCCTCCAGGGGATCTTCCCAACCAGAGATCGAACCCAGATCTCCCACACTGCAAACAGGTTCTTTACCAACAGAGCTACCAGGGAAGCCTCAGAGATATCCTATACTTACACAGATTTTTATATATGCATTAAAAAAATTAAAGTATAGTATTTGATACCCTGGCTTCCCAGGTGTCTCAGTGGTAAACAGCCACATGCCAATGCAAGAGACACAAGTTCAATCCCTGGGGAGGGAAGATCCATTAGGGAAGAAAATGATAACCCATTCTAATATTTTTGCCTGAGAAATCCTGTGGACAGAGAGCTGGGTGGGCGGTAGACTGTAGGGTCACAAGAGTTAGACATGTCTTAATGACCAAAAAACACACTCTATATTCACTATTTTGTGAATATATTCATTATATATATATAATATATATATAAATATATATAAAAATATATATATTCACTGTCTTGCTTTAATTCTGATGAATTATGTGTTTGGGTATCTACCCATATCAGTACATAAGATGTTTCTTCATTCCTTTTTACTTCTCTGTATATTCAATCACATCTCACTCTTCTACTGATGAACCCTTGCTTTGTTTCCACCCTTTGTTACTACAGGAAAGACTCTAAACTAATTTATTCCATTAGTTTTCCCATGTGAAGTATATTTCCAAGACAAATTTCTAGCAGTGAAATTGTTGGGTCAGAGTATGCACATTTGTAACTTTGATGGATATGCCAAATTGATTTCTTTAGAGGTTGCACCAATTTTCACTCTGACCATCATCTCTGAGAACCTGGCTTTCCTCATATCCTCAGCAACACTGTGTGATATAAATCATTTTGATCTGACTGTTGATCAGACAGGTAAAATGGCTTTCCAGTATGTTTCTATTTTGCATATCTATGGTGAATTTTTAGAAGCCAGTTTTTAAAGCTGTATTTTTGGGTTTTGTTTTGTTGTTGTATTAATTCTCAGCAATCCTCTCATCAAATGTGCTATTTTATTGTTGCAATTACTTGTTTCAATAAACAATTAGCTTTCAAAGACTAAAACAGGAGCTAACCAAGGAATTTAGCCAGTATTTACAGCATTTTCATATGAAAAAAAAATCAATTAGTATGCCAAGTAACTGGAGGATAAATACACATTGAAATGCATTCAATGTAGAGCCGGGACACTCCCTGAGTTTCATATCCTGCTTGTGCTACATCTTTTTTAAATTATTTTTTAAATTTTGTATTGGCTTGCAGTTGATTTACAATTTTGTGTTGCAGATTATCATGTTAAGTGAAATAAGTCAGATAGAGAAAGACAAATATCATATGATATCACTTACATGTGGAATCTAAAAAGAAAATGATACAAATGTGCTACATCTTTGATCAAAAAGAGATGTTTGCTCAGATTCACAGCTGAGCAGCAAGTACATTCAAGAATTAAATTTTCCCTGCAATTAAATGGCCATGTTAAAAAAGTTAGCACTTTAGAAAGTTTGGTGAATTTCATAATTTTCAGTCACGTGAGAGACCCAAAACTTTACTGCGATTCAGGTGTAGCAATGTTTACAACTCAAGGGCCTCAGAAATCATTGTATGCTAGCATACAGCTTTTAGATCAGAAACTGAAGCCAGAGTGGCTAGCAGAATGCATAGGATCACATTGCAGGGGACCAGCTGGAATTGGAAACCAGACCTCCAGTTCCCAGCATCAAGGTTTCTCCTTCAACCTTTCTGCATTCACGAGTTCAAATGTACATATCTCTGCACCTGACTTAAACTAATCATTATCCTGAAGGGCCGTGTTGAATTTCTAATCACATATTTTCTTTCCTCTGATTCTGTATCAGACCTCTACCTAAACAGGATATTGACTTAGTCACAGTATCCACCTTTGCTGGGTACCAGTCTACTTGGCCCAGATTCTGCTTCAGGACCGAGCTTAGTTCTCTCACCTGATGCGGATGTTGACACCTGACGGCCTCAGGCTGACTCCCTTTCTGGGAATTGTCCCTGACAGAATAGAATCTCCTTGCCCAAGATCATATCTCCAACCTAGAGCCTGCGTCCTCAAGCCACAACCTAAGTCTGTGGCTATGGGTGACTGGAATAATGTTCAACCCCCTCTATTTCAAAGGGCTCTCAGAGCTCCAGTGTTGCCTGTGAGATTGGAGACTTTGGTTTTGATTGCATTACAGCCCGGGCTTCTCCCTCTGCCTCACCATTCTGCCTTCTCTTCCTTCCAATTGTTATTCCAAATCACCTCCATAGAAGCCTCCTACACACTAATCTCTGTCCCAGAGTCTGTTTCCCAGGCAACATCACAATACCCAGCATACCTGTCTAATTTGGAGCACTGTTTCCCTGGTACGTGCATATAGTTGCTGATTATATTCATTGAATCATTCAACATCAAGTATTTATTAAGAATGTGTTGTGTGCCAGGGACTGACCAGGTACTAAGAGTAAAGGGGTTAACAAAAGCAAGGAAAGGCTTCAGTACCTCACGATTAGAAAAGTTTTGTTTAGTAAAGAGGAAACTTAATGAGCATATGGTCACTGGCTTTAAACAACTCACCTTATTTTCTGTAATCTCAGAAAATGCCTGAGCTAGTTCTCTATGGTATACTGGTACCTGGTTTAGAAAATATCCTAATACATATGACACTGCTCTCCTCTGCCAGCATTTTGGTAGTTTCAGAGACTGAAACACCAGAAACATCCCATTCCCTTATTGCTACAAGAAGATGAGATGCCCAGCATGTACGACTTCTTGTCCAGTGATATTACCAGAAATCCCTGGTTCTCTGCATGCATAGAGGTTTCAAGTTCATATTTTGCTTCATCCTGGCTGCACCTCAGCTTTGTTCAGTGCCTCTCATTGGTCACGGTGGGATCTAATCAATTTTTAGAAGAGTCACATGGGTTTGTCATTGTCTATAATTAAGAAATTAAAGAATATAATCTTAGGAGACATACTGATGAAGGATCAAATCCTGGCTCACCTGGGTTGTACAATTAAATGTTGTTGTTGAACTCCATTAATTAGAAAGGGAAAGATTGGGATTTGGGATTAGCAGATGCAAACTGTTATATATAAAATGGATAAACAACAAAGTCCTACTGTATAGCACTTGTGTGTTTGTGTGCTTAGTTGTTCAGTCATGTCGGACTCTTGTGACTCAATAGACTGTAATCTTCCAGGATCCTCCATCCATAGGTTTCTCCAGGCAGAAATACTGGAGTGGGTTGCCATGTCCTTCTCCAGGGGATCTTCCCGACCCAGAAATCGAACCCAGGTCTCCTGCATTGCAGACAGACTCTTTACCAACTGAGCTATAAGGGAAGCCCACTGTGTAGCACAGGAAAATATATTCAATATCCTGTGATAAACCATAATGAAAAAGAATACTTATTTCTATAACTAAATCAATTTGCTGCACAGTGAAGGAGATCTGCCCTGGGATTTCTTTGGAAGGAATGATGCTAAAGCTGAAACTCCAGTACTTTGGCCACCTCATGCAAAGAGTTGACTCATTGGAAAAGACTCTGATGCTGGGAGGGATTGGGGGCAGGAGGAAAAGGGGACAACAGAGGATAAGATGGCTGGATGGCATCACTGACTCGATGGATGTGAGTCTGAGTGAACTCCAGGAATTGGTGATGGACAGGGAGGCCTGGTATGCTGCAATTCATGGGGTCGCAAAGAGTCGGACATGACTGAGTGACTGAACTGAACTGAACTGAAATACTAACACAACATTCTAAATCACCTACACCTCAATAAAATAAATTTTTAAAAAAGGTTATTCACATCTCATAACAATTCATCACTTCTACCTTTAAAAGTGTATACAAAATCCCATTTTCACCACCCCAAGACCACCATTCTGTGCTCTAAGCCAGTAACGCCCTTACCCTGACAGTGTCTCTGCCTTAACTCTCTATCTCTCTGCATTTTCTTCTCAACATAAAAGTCAGAGTCGTCTTTTCAAGGGTTAAATCAAATTATGTCTCCTGTGAACAGAAGAAAAGTTGCAAGGGTGCATCTAAGGTCTGTAGGCTGTTGGAAGGGCTGAGTTCTCATTCGTTAAGATTTTGAAAGCTGAGGATGGAGTAAATTTGGAGATAAAGTTGTTTTGTTTGGGGCATGTGCAGTTGGTGCAAGGGAGATGAGAAGGCAGGTGGATCTAGGATCTAGAGGTTAGGATCTGTGTCCATTTGGAGATGTACATTTGGAAATGTGAGAATAGGTGAGATCCAGTTAGAGAAAAAAAAAAATTCTACAATTGAATCTGATAAGAGTTTACCACTGATATAAGAGGAAATCCCAAAGGATGAAATATCCAGGGAAACATAGAAGAATGAAGGTATAAAATATGGTTTATGGTGGAATTACAGCTGTACATGTCCTGATTGATATCCACCCACAAGACAATTAAAAGGAGGCATTGCAAACAATTATAGTGCCTTCGTAACCGCAAAGCTGTAATGAATAAAACTTATTTGTGTGTTACTGTTTCAGTATCTGTCTTCTCTATCTTTTTATAAGTCAGGTTCTCTGATTATTTTCTGCTGTGTTTTGAGCTGCTCAAAGAGACTGGTTGCCATACAGTAAGTGTGGTTGTAAATAATTATTATGGAATGATTGAATAGATACAGAAAAATAAAATATGGCCAATCATTTCTTGGCAGTGTTGTGCGTGCTTACTTAGCATCAAGTCCACTGCTGAGCAGTGGAGTGTAGACAGAGTTAGGCAGAGGCGGGGTAGGATAGGCTCCCTATAAGGTCAAAACTAAGGTGGATCTAGAAGGCTGAAAACAATTCAAATTGAAAGCCAAGTGAAGGCAGAGATATCCAGTCAGTGTGCTATTATGACCAGTGCACAACAGTTTCCTTCTAACTTTAAGCACTGTAGTCAGCCATGGTAGAGAAGCTAAAAGAGGTGCCCAAATTTACTGAGATAACATTGATTAAAGAATCAAATGGTTTTTTAGTCTTTAATCAAGTGACTAAAGAATCAGAATGAGAGGCTGCATTCTGGAATGGTAGTGAATGCTATAAAAATAAGCACAGATTTTTGTCAAATTTATGCTAAGACATATTGCTTTCAGTAGGACTTAGCTTATTTTCATTAATAATATTAAGCTTTGGATTTCTACAGATCAACATCTGTCGAAGCATATTTCTAAAGGGAAGTGCTACATATTGAGTGTGTACATATTTTATATATTTGGTATACTATATATATCATATATATAGTTATATATATGCACATGTCCTGATTGATATCAACCAACAAAACAATTAAAAAGAAGCATTGCAAACAATTAAAAAATATATTTATATATATATTTTATATATATGTCCACTGGTCACATATTTTAATAAAAATAAGAGATTATCTTCAATTTTGACATCTTCAAAGAATTATAATTTTATCATATTTCATAATGGTTTTACTAAAGATAATTTTCAAATCATGTGACAATCTTGACTCTATCATTTGGTTAAAATATATTTATCCATACTGTCAAGGCTTAGAGATGCTTTCATCTACAAGCATTTATATCACTCACAGTTAACATCCACAGAATTATAAATTCATGAAGAACAGGACTTCTCTGCTGGTCCCATGGCTTCATGCTCCCAATGAAAAGGGCCTGGGTTTGATCCCTGGCCAGGGAACTAGATAAGGTTATCTCAAAACCCCACTCCAGACATGCCCCAGTGTGGCCCAGGAAAGCTCACAGATATGTTACAAAATAACCAGAGACTTTGTCAACTCTGGAGCATACGTCCTAGATGCACAGTAATACAGACTAACCATGGGGGCTTTTCCAACTCTGGTACATGTGACTTTGATGCAGAGCTGTCTTCATGTGATCTTAGGCAGCTAGGAGCTTATTAAGGGTTCACAAATATTCTATACATACATACATATGACTATAAAAGATTGAATTAAAGGAAAGACATGCACAGTAGAGCCTGTTACTATGCAACTTACAACTGTCAATCAAAACTATCAGTCCAGGCTCAACTATGTAAAAGCCCTGTCTTGAAAACCTCTGCACCTCATCATTCCAGTGTCAGTGCCTCTCTTGGCATGGCCCATGCCTTTGAGGTATTCTTTCTGTTCTTTCTTTAATAAACTTGTTTTTGCCAGGAGTTAAGAACTTAGATTCTTCTTTGCGTCTTTACCAAGAACCAAGGCCAGTGAGGTCTTCTTTGACTCTCCCTATCCAGGAACATTTCTGTTGCAGATTTATTGATGTGGGATTGTCAAATGCTAAGTGAGCTCATGGAGTCAGCTTTTCCAACCATGGAAAATGAATACCCTCCTTCCTTTTCAATATCCACGACTTTTTATCATGTCTAGTGAATACAAATTAGAAATATCCACGTTTCACTTTTATGTTTAGACCTCTTAAGCTGAAAAGATCAAAATGGATTGTGTCCATAAAACTGACAAACTGATGCAAGCATTTTGCATGATGCGACATTGAATTCACTCCTGAAAAAGGAAGCACTCATTTCCCAAGAGGATCATGGAGAGTGAACCTCTGGCTTCATCTGTGCAATGAACTACCAGAAAGAAAGTTATTCAACTTTTCCAGGTTTTCATGAAGGCTCATGACTCAGAGCGCAAAGGGTTGATGTGGAAAAGTTGGCTCATTGAGATGTTGATGATGATGCTTGCTGCCTGAGGCTATTTGTTATTAAATCAACCAGCTCTGCTCAGTTCCACCAGCCCACCTCCCACAGGGGACATGGATACTACAAAAGTATCTTTTATTATATTTTTCTGTTAAATTAAAATGGGACTTCCCTGGTGGCTCAGTGGTAAGGAATCCACCTGCCAGCGTAGGAGATGTGAATTTAATCTCTGGATCAGGAAGATCCACTGGAGAAAGAAATAGCAACCCACTTGGGTTGTCTGAGAAAGCCCATGGATAGAGGAGTCTTGTCCATAGGGTCGTAGAGAGTCAGATATGACTTAGTGACTAAACAACAGCAAAATCAAAATGAGATTTTCACCTATGGCAAAAATTATACCTATTCCTTAAAGATATGTGAAAAATGAGAATAATAGATTTTTAAAAATTCATCTACTTGACCCATTTTCCAAAAAAAACAGACTTTGTAAATACTTTTGAGCCTGTGTCCTCTGATCCTTTCTTGTACACATATGCTTAAATTTCTATTTTAACTTTAAAAAATATCTCACTTCTTTTAGAAAACAGAAAGTATATAGAAAAAAAAGTGATAAGGAAAAAGTTTTATAAATATGGAGTGTAGAGAACAGAACCTAATTTAAGAAAAACTATTCTTAAAGAAGAAAGAATTCATGCGTGGGAATAGCGTTATATCTGAGACACAATGGAAATGAATTTTCCTAAACTGATGATCAGTCTTATTGTGGTTATGAAAAGGCAGGGCTACTCTTATGCAAAATTTATGATAAAAACTATATATGGTAAAATTTATTTTTAAAAATAAGAGAATAAATGAAAATAACATCTAGTCAGAAATAAAAGCAGATCGCCTATTCAGAACTAAAGCCAACTTAATGTATATCACATAATACTGAGAAGACACAAAAGAGACTGACCCTTTGCCTAAGAAATGCTTGTTTTTTGAGATAAAACTGTGCACCATGTAAAATAATTATCTAATGAAGACTAACAGTTCATCCATCAAGACTTGCTCCAGGGTTCTTGATTCTTTGTGCCACCAGATTCAGAGGTCTTGGGTACAAACTCTGGCCAGCTCCAACCATTTCTTCTATCTTGCAAGATCATTCTTCAAAAACTGCAGCCCAGGTCCTTAACACCTAAAAATATTCTTCTCTGCCTTTCCCCTCCTGAGACATGACTAAGATTCCAACAACATGTATTCTTCCCCATTACAGTGAGTCTAATATACATCAGCTTTCCTTGAGCAATGCACTTTTACGATTCTCTTTTGAGGAGTTGTCAAAAACTAAAGAACTAAAGTAAAGTAAAAAACTAAAGTCATTCTTCAGATCTCACATGCTCTGGACTAGTTTTTCAAGTTTTGGGTTTATTTTTTCTCTTCACTTTTGTTTTACATTTCTGCAAGTTTTCCCTGGTGGCTCAGACTATAAAGAATCTGCCTGCAATGCAGGAAACCTAGGTTTGATCTCTGAGTTGGGAAGATCCCCTGAAGAAGGAAATGGTTACCCACTCCACTATTCATACCTGGAAAATCCCATGGACAGAGGACCCTGGCAGTCTACAGTCCATGCAAGTATGCATGTTTAGTTGTTTCAGTTGTGTCTGACTCTTTGTGACTCCATGGACTATAGCCCACCAGGGTCCTCTGCCCATGGGATTTCCTAGGCAAGAATACCGAAGTGGAGTCTATGGGGTCACTGAGTCAGACATGACTGAGCAACTAACACTTTAACTACTTCCCTTAGTGCCTCCAGGGAGGGAGACAATGCATTCTACCTGGCCATTTTAAATTTCCTTTCAATCTTTTCTTATTTAATCCATGTCTATTTTATTTCACCTTGATGTCTCTTCATCCCTACTGATTTTTTTACATATTCATGTTCTTGTTTCATTCGAATCATGTCTTCTTGAATCCTCTTGCAGTTTCAGGAACCATTCTTGTTTAAGAAATAAATGATTTGATTCTGCCTGATCAGGGGCACCATGCTATTTGAATCTCTTAGACAAACTTGAAATCTACAACAGACTTTTATCAAATGCATCCTTTTTGTTTTTCAGACTTTTAAAATTGAAATACAGTTGATTTAAAATATTATGTTAGTTTCAGGTATACAGAAAAATGACTTAGTTATACACATGCATTTTTTTCTTTTTCAGATTCTTTTCAATTATGAGATATTACAAGATATTGAGTGGTGCTCCCTGTGCTATACAGCAGGTCCTTGTTTATTATCTATCTTATATATAATAGTTTATGTCTGCTAATCCCAAACTCCTAATTTATCCCTCACACCTGCCCCCTTTCCCATTTGGTAACCATAAATTGCTTTCTAAGTCTGTAGATCTATTTCTGCATCTTTCTTTAACTGAAATGTGACCCACCCTGTCCTCACTACCTAAGATTCCGTGATGCTGAGACAAGATGAAGCTCAGGGAAAATTGCAGTCCCCTGGAGTACCTTCTATGACTATTCTTATTTCCAACCCTCTCTGTAGCTTTCACTTTTGTGGGTGACCACTCCCTGATATCACTTTTTACCTAGATTCTTTATTTCCTTCCAAGTTTTCATCTGGATTCTGTGGGAATGGGAAAATTCATGTGGGAGTTTGAGGCACCGTGTTATGCAAATATGGGGGAGGTTATGGTATATACTTCCATTGCCTCAAAGCATATGGGCAATGGAGCAGTTGTGTGGATTTCTATATGAAACACACTGTATTTCTGACTCTAGGAGAAATCATGTTGGGAAGACAGGTGGCAGCTTACAGAGTACACTTGGTTCTACGATTTCCCTTTATATTTCAGCTTCCACCATACTCCAAATATACAAACAAATCTCCAGGTTCAAGGGCATTAGTTTACTGTCACACTGTCATCATATGGTGCTATTATGACTTTCATCTTTTCTCTCTTTCTCTCTCTTTGTTCTTTTTTTGTGAAAAGTTGGGAAAGACAGAATAGAAATCTGATCTCAGATTCATATCAATGTGCTAAGTCCTTGAGAATGAGGCAGAGAACAACAAAGTCATTGTATTGACTAATAGTAGTGGTAACTTACTATGAAAATGTGCTTCCTGGACTGGTCATCTATTGAGATCTTTGTAGTACTTTGTAAGATGTCATCTACGTCTCTCCACTCACTAACGACCTAGCTCAATGAGGCCAAACTGTAATTCTACAGCCCTGCCATGAGTCCAGCACACACTTCTTGTGATGTTCTCTTTAAGTTCCAAGTCTACATATTTTGCTTCAGGTCAGCTCCACCTTGATCCAGCCCTGAAACAAAACCACCTTATTGATCTTCCCTCCTATTAATTATTTTTTAAAGTGCACAAGTATTTTATGAGTTAAATAACTTTACCAAAGACTTATGAAATTGGAAGGAATAGTCAATTCATTGATTTCCAGCTTTCTATTATCCTGGTGGTTCTAACTATGAAGCAACATCAGATAATATTTTTTTGTCTCATAAGCAGAGCAAATTTACCTATATTAACTTCCATCCAGAAAGGTGCTTATTAAATCACAGTTTTGGTGGGAAGGAGATTCAAGAGGGAGGTGATATATGTATACTTATGACTGATTCATGTTGATGTATGGCAGAAACCAACAGAATATTGTAAGGAAATTATCCTTCAATTAAAAATAAATAAATTGAAACTGGAGCCTATTATACAGAGTGAAGTAAGACAGAAAGAAAAACACCAATACAGTATACTAACACATATATATGGAATTTAGAAAGATGGTAACAATAACCCTGTATATGAGACAGCAAAAGAGACACAGCTGTATAGAACAGTCTTTTGCACTCTGTGGGAGAGAGAGAGGGTGGGATGATTTGGGAGAATGGCATTGAAACATGTATAATATCATATATGAAATGAATCGCCAGTCCAGGTTCGATGCATGATACTGGATGCTTGGGACTGGTGCACTGGGATGACACAGAGTGATGGTATGAGGAAGGAGGAAGGAGGAAGGAGGGGGGTTCAAGATGGGGAACACATGTATTACTGTGGCAGATTCATGTTGATGTATGACAAAACCAATACAATATTGTAAAGTAATCAACCTCTAATTAAAATAAATAAATTTATATAAATAAAAATAATTAAAAATTAAATAAAATTTAAAAATCAGTTTTCACTACAGATGCAAAAATGTAAAGAAAGATTTCTGTATGTAAAAGTGCTGCACTCAATATGCCAGCAAATTTGGAAAACTCAGCAGTGGCCACAGGACTGGGAAAGAGCAGTTTTCATTCCAATCCCAAAGAAACGAAATGCCAAAGAATGCCCAAACTACCGCACAATTGCACTCATTGCACATGCTAGTAAAGTAATGCTTAAAATTCTCCAAGCCAGGCTTCAGCATACATGAACCATGAACTTCCAGATGCTCAAGCTGGTTTTAGAAAAGGCAGAGGAACCAGAGATCAAATTGCCAACATCTGCTGGATCATGGAAAAAGCAAGATAGTTCCAGAAAAACATCTATTTCTGCTTTATTGTCTATGCCAAAGCCTTTGACAGCGTGGATCACAAAAACTGTGGAATATTCTGAAAGCAATAGGAATACCAGAACACCTGACCTGCCTCTTGAGAAACCTGTATGCAGGCCAGGAAGCAACAGTTAGAAGTTGACATGGAACAACAGACTGGTTTGAAATGGGAAAAGAAGTATGTCAAGGCTGTTTTATTTAACTTATTTAACTGCTTATTAATTTATATGCAGAGTACATCATGAGAAATGCTGGGCTGGGAGAAGCACAAGCTGGAATCAAGACTGCCAAGCTGGAATCAAGATTGCCGGGAGAAATATCAATAACCTCAGATATGCAGATGACACCACCATTATGGCAGAAAGTGAAGAAGAACTAAAGAGCCTCTTGATGAAAGTGAAAGAGGAGAGTGAAAAAATTGGCTTAAAGCTCAACATTCAGAAAACGAAGATCATGGTATCCGGCCCCATCACTTCATAGCAAATAGATGGGGAAACAGTGGAAATAGTGACGGACTTTATTTTTCTAGGCTCCAAAATCACTGCAGATGGTGATTGCAGCTCTGAAATTAAAAGATGCTTACTCCTTGGAAGGAAAGTTATGACCAAACTAGACAGCATGTTAAAATGCAGAGACATTACTTTGTCAACAAAGGTCCATCTAGTCAAGGCTATGGTTTTTCCAGCAGTCAGGCATAGATGTGAGAATTGAACTATAAAGAAAGCTGAGCACCAAAGAATTGATGCTTTCCAACTGTGGTGTTGGAGAAGACTCTTGAGAGTCCCTTGGACTGCAAGGAGATCCAACCAGTCCATCCTAAAGGAGATCAGTCCTGGGTGTTCATTGGTCGACTGATGTTGAAACTGAATCTCCAATACTTTGGCCACCTGATGCAAAGAGCTGACTCATTTGAAAAGACCCTGATGCTGGGAAAGACTGACAACAGGAGAAGGGGACGTCAGAGGATGAGATGGTTGGATAGAATCACCGACTTAATGGACATGGGTTTGGGTGGACTCCAGGAGTTAGAGATGGACAGGAAGGCCTGGCGTACTAAGGTTCATGGGGTCACAAAGAGTTGGACATGACTGAACGACTGTACTGAACTGATATTTACAGTACCTTTGGGTTGATTTCCTTGCTTTATAAAGCCATCCCAAAAGCCCAGAGAAATCAAGTGACTTCCCTAACTTGCTCAGTTGCTTAGTGGCAAATGTCCTAACCAGAGCTCTGCCATCAGACAGGCTGTTTCTCTTTTTCCAAGGCATTGCAAGCACAGGTCTCCAGACTATGTACCCTTGTTAGTGTTATTCAGTCGAGTCCGACTCTTTGCAACCCCATGGACTGTAGCCTCTCAGGCTGCTCTGACCATGGAATTCTCTAGGCAAGAATACTGAAGTTGTTAGCCATGCTCTTCTCCAGGGGAGCCTTCTGACCCAGGGATTGAAACTCTGTCTCCTACATTGCAGGCAGATTCTTTATCATCTGAGCCAGCTGGAAAGTAAGTTGCTTAACTAAAGTGAGGCTCAGTTCCTCTTAGGTGAACTGGAGACAAATATTCTTGTACAGAATAGTCATGTGATTGAATCCCCTATGAGTAAAGCAGCACTGAACATATAACAAACTCTTAATGTTAATTCCCTTCTTTGTCTTTTGATAATTCTCCTCTCAACCTGGAAGCCAGTATAGAACTTCTTGTATCCTAGGAAAATGGATCTTCATAAAAATACTTATTCAGATGGATCAGATGGATTTGGTGAAATGAAGTGAGGTCATGGTAGCAGATACTTATCTTGTCTGAATCTCCTATTTGTATATCAAAAAGGCAGATGTGCACTGGCATTCTCTAGTTATTGTCTCTGGAAGCAAAGCTTTCCCCACTTCTACATCTCAATTGTTGCCTCCTCTTGGAATCCTTCTCCTATCCCAAAGATTACAGTCATTGTCTTTCCTCTGTGTATCATTTCTTGCTCTTGCTCTACATTTTTATGTTAAATCATTTTCTTGTTTACTCCAACATGTAAATATAAACTCTTAGAGCATTTTTACTTTGGTAATTTAATTACAGGAATTGAATTATGAGTGATATAATAGACATTTGATGAATGAATGACTGTCAATATCCTTTAATTCTAAAGTAAAATATTCTTTGGCACTATCAACTGTTATATAATTTATCCCAGATCCTTTAACTATACTCATTCATATTACTTAGTAGATACAGGAAAACACCTCTTTTTTATTCTCTATGACTGTTCTTCTCTTCCTCTTCTTATTTTCTCTATTTCTCAATCTCTTTGTTCTCTTATCTCCCTCCAACTCCTTATCATCAATTGTACTTCTTGCTTTGAAAACCCATTCAGATAAGCTTCTTAAATGTACCAACTTGAAAATGTATCATTTTCTTGCACTTTCTATTGGCTCTTCCTGGTTGTGGCTGAGCTTAGAGATGAGACCATAATGGTTGAATACCATAATAACACTGACAGGTTGGCTGGCCTGCCTTCCAGAGAAAGTGAACTTGACTAACAGAAGACAGCCTGTAAAGATAGGATGTCCAGGCACAAAGAGGAAACAGCCATCCTTATACTTGACATCTATCTTGACTTTATCCCTGGCATAAGGTCAAAGAAGGACGTTGTCCTGAAATAGGTTACACCTGAACCAGGAGAATTTTAGGGATATGCCAAGTGTTACGGAAAGAATGTAAAGAATATATTTGGTTTTAGGAAGCCTCTTTTCTGTGACATTTCTGCAAATACTTCTCCAGCCCCTTAAAAGAATGACTTTCTTGGTTTGATGTTCAAAACTTGTTCTCTTCTCTAGAGAAATATAACTATCAAAGACACTATCTGCCATGTACAGTTAAGGTGATGTCTGGGGATAGTATAGAAAAGTGTAAGCTAGTGTAAGTTGAAGTCTTCAGAAAAATGGCAAGTTTTAAAGGAAGCATTTCTAATGATGCTTAAAGCAGTAGCCTCTTTGGGGAGACACACAAAAGCCTGGTCTGTCTATATCTCTAAAGTATCTGGTAAAGCACTGAAAGAGAAGGCCTTGAAAGGTAAGGTCATAAAGTAACCAATGCTCACTACTACAATCTTAGAATGCACAAAGACTTCATTATGTATGTTTTTGCAGCTCAGGAATTTTACTGTTAATCATCTGGGTGGGGATATACAGAATCTACATGTAATGTATCTTCAAAACTATGTTAATTTGATTAAGAAAATGTTAGTAAGATAAGCTAGCAAAAAAAATAATCCCACCTTCTTATGTTTTTTATTAAAAAAATACTGGCAATGTCTTCTCACAGATTCAAGATATTAAAGCTTGCTTTTTAAAAATTGTGAAAGAGGAAGATAGCTTTGGGTAAATTTGTTGAAGAAATGTAAAATTATAATAGCATTTAATGATTGTGGAGGTGTAGGATTGACCATGCAAAAATGACCAAGAAAAAGGAATAAGCTGTTACATATATGTCCATATATGTAAACATACACTTACATACATGTTTAAAAGTATCAAAAATATAATGGTTCTCATAGTTGGGAGGAGATTGAATTTTCCTAGTAATGCTAAATTTGGTTACAAGAGTTTATAAATATTTTTCTTTCTAACAGATTTATTTTAGAACTAAAATCTTATCCTTTTGATACTGTCAATAGCAGTGAATGCCCACACTTTCAAAGTGGATTTAAGTTTAGAAATAACCAGAGGTCTTTTCAAAATCAAGTCTGGGGAACTGGTGAGTGAGTAGCCCAGCTACACTGAATTGGGTTCACAGTAATGAGACAAACTGGGGGTTTCATTCCATGGTTTGTGTTAGAGGTCTAAGGTCATTCCAGGATAAAAATATCTCACAGTGTTACAACAAATGGAAATATCATTGAAATAATTTTCAATTCAAATTCAAAATGAATTTCTCATTGTGATTATTTTGAGGGAAATGTTGCTTTAATTGGAAGTATAATTTCTAATATTTTTAAAAGAACAAGACTTTTCATAGGTGTGATAGACAAAGGATTAGTGCTTATTCTAGCTAAAGGGCTAAAACAAACAAACAACAACAACAAAAACAATCTAAGAGAGACTATTAATAATCTAATAAATAGATGTAAAGGACATGAATAATAATC
The DNA here is from genome assembly GCA_006410615.1 of Neotragus moschatus. Lineage (NCBI taxonomy): Eukaryota > Metazoa > Chordata > Mammalia > Artiodactyla > Bovidae > Neotragus > Neotragus moschatus. The sequence continues at coordinate 322,502 of SJYA01000276.1, forward strand.
CACAAAGAACACAAGTCAGCTCACACAAGCTGAAACATATGTAGTTTAGTGTAAAATTTTAAGTTAGCAATGTAAAATCAAATATACTATACAATCCCCTCTTGTTAAGTTAGCTAATACTAAATAATGATGATAATGATGAAAATACCAAATTACCAAGTGTTTGCAAGCTACCAAAGAATGAAAATATGCACTTCTGGAAGGAGTATAGATTGAAACAAGAATTCCTGAAGATGAATTTTAATTTTTTCATGAACTTACATACCTAGGTATATAGAGAGAATTATATATGCAGATAGGTAGATATACAAATTATAGAGCGAACTGGACAGAGAAAGATTGATGATAGATGACAGAGAGGAGAGAGGACAGATGGATGAATGGATAGATAGATGAGAGACATGAGTTCAAGAAAGCTATAATATTTGACATATATAAATTTTACTTTTATTTCATATATTATCAATCAGTTCAGTTCAGTTCAGTCGCTCAGTTGTGTCTGACTCTTTGAGACCTCATGAATTGCAGCATGCCAGGCCTCCCTGTCCATCACCAACTCCTGGAGTTCACTCAGACTCACGCCCATCGAGTCACTGATGCCATCCAGCCATCTCATCCTCTGTCATCTCCTTCTCCTCCTGCCCTCAATCCCTCCCAGCATCAGAATCTCTTCTAATGAGTCAACTCTTCACATGAGGTGGCCAAAGTACTGGAGTTTCAGCTTTAGCATCATTCCCTCCAAAGAACACCCAGGACTGATCTTCTTCAGAATGGACTGGTTGGATCTCCTTGCAGTCCAAGGGACTCTCAAGAGAGTCTTCTCTAACATCACAGTTCAAAAGCATCAATTCTTCAGTGCTCAGCTTTCTTCACAGTCCAACTCTCACATCCATACATGACCACTGGAAAAACCATAGCCTTGACTAGATGGATCTTTGTTGGAAAAGTAATGTCTCTGCTTTTGAATATGCTATATTAGCAATAGGTAATCTAAAAATTAAATTATGAAAATGACCTGCAAAATATTCAAATTCAATACAAATAAGTGCAGAAAATGTTAGAAAGAAGTGCAAGATTTGTATGCTGAAAACTACAAAACATGGTTGTAAGAAATTTAAAATCTCATCAAATTAAATCACATATTGTTTTTATTTTTTATATTTTTCTTCTTTATTATATTTTTTTACTTTATAATACTGTATTGGTTTTGCCCTACATTGACATGAATCTGCCACAGGTGTACATGAGTAATGGATGGAAAGACTTAATATCTTAGGGTGGTAATACTCCCTCTGATGATGAACAGATTCAATGCAATTATTATCAAAGTTTGAACTGCTTGTTTTTATATAGAAGTTTATAAGCTGACCCTAAAATTCACATGAAAACTGAAGAGACACAGAACCCAGAATAGTGAAAACAATAATGAAANAATGGATGGAAAGACTTAATATCTTAGGGTGGTAATACTCCCTCTGATGATGAACAGATTCAATGCAATTATTATCAAAGTTTGAACTGCTTGTTTTTATATAGAAGTTTATAAGCTGACCCTAAAATTCACATGAAAACTGAAGAGACACAGAACCCAGAATAGTGAAAACAATAATGAAAACTGGAGAAAACTGGAGAACACACACCTCTCAATTTCAAAATGATCACAAAGCCTGTATTCTTTGTCTGCATCTCCATTGTTACCCTACAAATAGGTTCATCAGTATCATCTTTCTAAATTCCATACACATCTTTTTAATGTGTTGTTGGATTCTGATCGCTAGAATTTTGTTGAGGATTAAGTGGGCTTTATCCCAGGGATGCAAGGATTCTTCAATATTTGCAAATCAATCAATGTAATTCACCACATTAACAAATTGAAAAGTAAAAGCCATATGATTATCTCAATAGATGCAGAGAAGGCCTTAGACAAAATTCAACATCCATTTATGATAAAAACTCTCCAGAANCAAAATGAGTACAGTATTGTAAAGCAAAACAAACTAAAAAATAAAAATTAAAAAAAATAAAAAATAAATTCCATACACATGTGTTAATGTACAATATTTGTCTTTCTTTTTCTGACTTACTTCACTCTTAATAGGCCCTAAGTTCATCCACCTAGTTAGGACTGACTCAAATGCATTATTTTTTATAGTTGAGTAATATTCCATTGTATATACAAAGCACAATTTCTGTATCCATTCATCTATTGATGGATATCTAGGTTGCTTCCTAGCTATTGTCCTAGCTATTGTATAAAGTGCTGTAATGAACATTCGGGAACATGTTTCTCTTTCAATTATGGTTTATTCACAGAGAAGGCAATGGCACCCCACTCCAGTACTCTCACCTGGAAAATCCCATGGATGGAGGAGCCAGGTAGGCTGTAGTCCATGAGATCGCAAAGAGTCAGACATAACTGAGTTACTTCAGTTTCACTTTTCACTTTCATGCATTGGAGAAGGAAATGGCAACCCACTCTATTGTTCTTGCCTGGAGAATCCCAGGGACAGGGGAGCCTCGTGGGCTGCCATCTATGGGGTCACACAGAGTCAGACATGACTGAAGCAACTGATCAGCAGTAGCAGTAGCAGGATATATCTTCAGTAGGCAGACTGTTGGGTCATATGGTAGTTCTATGTCTAGTTTTTTGAGGAATCTCCATACTGTGCTCCATAGTGGCTGATACAGTGGGGGAAGGAGAAGGTGGGATGAATTGAGAGAAAGCATGGAAAAATATACATTAATGTATGTAAAATAGACAGCAAGTAGAAATTTTCTGGGTGACATAGTGAGCTCAAACCAGTGCTTTGTGACAATGTAGAAGGGTGGGTTAGGGAGGGAGATGTGAGGGGTGTTTAGGAGGGAGGGGGCATATGTATACCTATGGCTGACTCATGTTGATATATGGCAGAAATCAACACAATATTGTAAAGCAATTATCCTCCAATTAAAAAATGAGTAAAAAGCTATAATAAACATAACAATGTGATCCTAGAATAAATATAGAAATAGAATTAAGAGCCTTATTAAAACAAAAAACACTAACACTGATTTTGACAAAGGTGCCAAGACAGTTCAATGGAGAAAGAATAGTCTTTGCAACAAATAATACTGGGGCAACTAGATATCCACATGCAAAATAATTTATTTGGATCTCTATTTTGCCATTACAAAATTTTACTGAAAATGGATCAAAAATCTAAATATAAGAGCTAAAGATATAGAGCTCTCAGAAGAAAACATGGTGTAAATTTTCATGACCCGAATTAGACAATATTTTTTTAAACACATGATGCCAAAAGGACAAGTGACAAAAGGAAAGACAATAGAGAAACAGGAGTTTATTAAAATTACTTAAAACATAGGTTAAAAATCACTAATTAGAAAGTGAAAAGACAACTCACAAAATGGAAGAAATACTTGCAAATCATACACCTGATAAAGGTCTAGTATCCAGAATATATAAAGAAATCTTATAACCCAACAAAAAGGCAAACAGCCCAATTTTAAAAACAAAGTCTGAACAGACAATTGAACAGACATTTCTCCAAATGGCCAATAAGCATATGAAAAGATGCTCAATATCAGTAGTCATCAAAGAAATACAAATCAAAACTGCAGAGATGTACCACTTTATACTCTCTAGGGTGACTAAAACCTAAGAACAAAAAAGTAGACAATGATAAGTGTTTGCAAGAATGTGAAGGAATTGCTATCCTTATACATCATTGCTGATGGGAATGTCAAATGAGGAGTCCATTGGGAAAACAGCATGGCAATTCCTAAAAGATGAAATGTGCAATTTTATGTAAAAGGGGGAGGGATAGGTAGTGAGTGGCAACAGCTATGAAGTTTTGTCTTGAGTGAGAATAATTTCTCAAATTAAATAGTGGTGATGGTTGCGTAATTCTGTAAATATACTAAAATATATTCACTGAACAATATGCTTTGAATTTTGAAAGTGGAACATTGAAAGTAAAGCAATTCACTTTCAATATGTTTTGAAATGACAAATTTTATTATATGCAAATTATATATCAAAAGGTCTTCCCAGGTGGTGCTAGCGGTAGAACCCACCTGCCAATGCAAGAGACGTAAGAGACACAGGTTTGATCCCTGTGTTGGGAAAATCCCCTAGAGAAGAGCATGGTAACCCACTCCAGTATCCTTGCTAAGATAATCAGAGGAGCCTGGCGGGCTACAATCCATGGGATCGCAGAGTCAGACACTACTGAAGAGACTTTGCATACATCCACACACATATCAATCACAAATTTATTTCCCATTTCAGAAAACACTACTCACATGTTCACACACACTTTTCTAATTAAATATAATTTCAATCTCTTGAGGATAAAACAAGTCAAAGGATCATCTGCTAGATGATGAACACATTTGGAAAATGAATAGTACATGAATTCTAAAAGCCACAATTATGTATTTCTTTTTCAGTCTCTAATTACCCTCTTTATGAGGAACTATATGGAAAGAGTATGTGAACTCTTGTGGATAAAACTTTAAGGGAAACATATTATATGTGTCTCAATTGTTGGCAATCATGTGATGTATGTGTAAACACACACCTATATCTTTTTAACTACCCAAATTGAAAGTGAAGTCGCTCAGTCGTGTCCGACTCTTTGCGACCCCATGGACAGGGACTGTAGCCTCTGTAGCCTACCAGGCTCCTCCCTCCATGGGATTCTCCAGGTAAGAGTACTGGAGTGGATTGCCATTTCCTTCTCCGGGGATCTTTCGGACCCAGGGATCGAACCCAGGTCTCCTGCATTCCAGGCAGACGCTTTAACCTCTGAGCCACCAAGGAAGCCCATTTTAAGGTAATGGTAAACAAAGGGGATCATGTTCCATGTGAGTTATAAGTTAGCAGCTGATAAACAGTCTGAGGACGTCCCTGGTGGCTTAGACAGTAAAGAATCCACCTGTAATGCAGGAGACCTGGATTTAATACCTGAGTTGGGAAGATCCCCTGGAGGAAGGCATGGCAACCTACTCTAGTATTCTTGCCTGGAATATCCCCATGGACAGAAGAGCCTGGGGAGTTACAGTCCATGGGGTCACAAAAAGTCAGACACAGCTGAGCGACTAAGCACAGCACAGCACAATCAGTCTGAATTAAATAGATGTAATGTTACATAGAACTATCAGACAAAGTAGAGAACCCTGAGTATAGGGAAAGTGTGTGAACAGTAGGGTGCCATATAATACCACCGTGGAGCACGGTACCAGTGTGAGCAGCTTTGGTCAAGTCTCCTGGTTATCTGTGCTTACCTCAGAAGTACACAAGGAAACTCAGGGAAAACAGCAAAGGAACTGTCCCATGTTGAGTAGCTCCACAGCAGTTTTCTACAAGCCTCCCTCTCCTCTCTTCAAGTGCCTCCCCTAGAAGTGTTGTTAGACCTCATCTCGTGAGTCAGTGAGTCAGTACTCAGCCCTTAATCACTATCCATCCAAGACTCTCTTGCCCTGTCTCTTCACTCTTCCAGACTACTTTGTGTTCTCCAGTAAGAAGAGGCAGGAAGAGAAACAATAAATACTGAAGGAGGCCATAGCTATCTTTTGCCAAGTGCCCCCATGAAGAGCTGGAGGCTGTGTTGGGGAAAAGGTTGAGAAACCATTCAAGCTTTAATGTTCATATTAGTTTCCTATTGGTGCTGCAACAAATTATCATAAATTTAGTGGCATAATACAATACAAATGGACATTCTTACAGTACTGGGTTTTAGTAATGTCATATGCAAAGTTATTTACAATCACCTCACTAGTGAAATCAGTAAGAAAGTAACTTCCAAATTTGTTAACTAATAGATATAATTTCAGTTATTAAAAACAAGACAATTTTTTCCCTACCTTTCCCCTTTTGTACACTATTAATTAGGAGAGCAAGTAAAGAAGAATAAGCAGTTGTAGTTTGTTTTTAAATTATAATCGATAGAATTTACACATTTTAACATCTTAATCACTATTTAAAAATTTTTATCGATATCACTGTTTGCATTTTATTTAGAAGTCAGAGGGCCTGTGATTTTGCTAACTAATATGTTCCTAGTCTTTGTACTCACATGTAATGCAGATGAATTATTTTAATCATTCAGTTTATCTCCTTTATTTTTATTTTTTAATGTATTTTTTTAAATTGAAGTATAAATGGCAACCCACTCCAGTACTTTTGTCTGGAAAATCCCATGGACGGAGGAGCCAGGTAGGCTGCAGTCCATGGGGTTGCTAGGAGTCAGACACGACTGAACGACTTCACTTTCACTTTTCACTTTCATGCATTGGAGAAGGAAATAGCGACCCACTCCAGTGTTCTTGCCTGGAGAATCCCACAGACAGGGGAGCCTGGTGGGCTGCCGCCTATGAGGTCGCACAGAGTCGGACACGATTGAAGTGACTTAGAAGCATAATTGCTTTGCAATGTGGTGTTAGTTTCTGCTGTACAGCAGTGAGAATCAGCTATATGTATACATATATCCCCTCCTTCTTGACCTCTCTCCCACCTGCGCCCCCATCCCATCTAACTAGGTCATCACAGAGCACCCAGCTGAGCTACCTGTGCTATACAGCAGATTCCCAGTAGTTGCCTATTTTACACATGGTAAAATAGTATCAGCAGCAGTGTATATATGTTAAAGCTACCCTCCCAATTTATCCCACTCCCTATTCCTGTGTCCACACGTCCATTCTCTACATCTCTATTCTTGCCCTGCAAACGTTAATGCATACTTATGGAATCTAGAAACATGATTCCAATTTACCTCCATTTAGATTAAACATCTGTCTATGGTTAAAATGGATAAGAAATCAAAGCAAACCATAATAATCACAACTCACAATCCTGCTAATGACTCAGAACTTCAACACTCACTCTATGGTATTAGTGATAGTTACTTACACCATGTTGGAATTTCAAGTATTTCCCTCTTTGGCTTGCTGCAATACCATGGTTTTCCCCCACTCGGGAAAACACTTGGGAATTTAAGTAAGCAAGTGATGATTATTCTAGGGATACTATTGGGATACACTTGAATACACTTCAATTAATTTAAAAAAGTAAATCATTCACCATGTTAAGATATTATTATGATAGGAAAATATTAGTTTTACCCTTTAGAGTATCAACCCAAGGATAGGGCAAACTGTTGATTTAACACGATACTTAGATTTTCATGTTTGGAACTTAAGTTCAGTAGCTTTCAGAATTCTACAAGATCGAACAAGGTGGTATTTTTCTTATTGTTATCTCAATTTTAGCAAGTACTTCAAGCTCATTGGAACATGTGAGTGGGAGGGGAAAAAAGGCTAGAAATAGAAGGAGAAAGGATGATCTTACTGAATGTAGTAAGGAATGGGTACCACACCAAAGCATAAAGAGGATTAGCTTAGCCTTGGCAAAGTCATTTTGACTCTTTGGTCCTCATTTTCCCTCTGTTCTTTTCTAATTAGTTGTGACAAGTCAGTGAGAAAGTGTATATGAGAAACACCATGAATGAAGATGTGGTACATATATACAACGGAATGTCACTCAGCTGTAAGAGGTAATGTGATTTGGAGCAACATGGATGGACCTAGAGATTGTCATAGTGATTGAAGTAAGTCAGACAGAGAAGGGGAAATATTGTATGACATCTCTTATGGGTGGAATCTAAGAAGAAATAATACAAATGAACTTATTTGCAATAAAAAAAAAGAGAGTCATAGTTGTAGAAAACAATATTCTGGTTAATAGAGGTTAAGGGGGAGGGATAAATTGGGGGATTGGGATTGACATACAAATTATAATATTTTAAGAAGATAACTAATTAGAACCTCCTATATAGCACAGGGCACTATACTCAGTACTCTGTAATGACTTTTATGGGGAAAGAATAGAAAAAAAGAGTGGATACAAGTATATGTGTAACTGACTTACTTTGCTATACACCTGAAACAAACTCTATATTGTAAATCAATTAGACTCCAATAAAACTTTAAAAAAAGAAAAAATGACTACCATGTAAATGTAAATATGAAGAGAGTTCTATCTGTACTACTCTTGCATCCAGTACATTATTAATATTTTACTTATGAAAGCTGACATTTTCATAAGTGCTGATATCCATATCTGTTCAACTTTAAACACTTGTTCACATTTGCTGTATAATTCCTCTTTAGAAAAGTCAGAATTTCAGCATCTATCCTCCCTGTGGTAATGACAGCAGATCCCCACCCCCACACAGGTGATATTGAGTTTGCTATGATGTTGTCCTGGTTTCCACTGAGTTTTTATTTGGGTCACATTAATAGAGGAAAACAGGACTGAGAGGAAACTGTTTCTTAGAAGTCTGCCTGCTGCCCATCCCACAATGGAGAGGATGAAATACATATTCCGACATAAAGTATTTTAGAAATCAAATGCTTTCAAATTGTTAGAATTATAACAAAATCTTCCATGACATAAAATCAAAGAACTTCATTGCCTTCGATCCAAATCCTTTTGTGAATCTATAATGTTTCTACTTTCCTTTTATACTGGTTCAGTTCAGTTCAGTACAGTCACTCAGCTGTGTCCGAGTCTTTGCAACCCCATGGACTGCAGCACACCAGGCATCCCTATACATCACCAACTCCCAGAGTTTACTCAAACTCATGTCCATTGATGCCATTCAACTATCTCATCCTCTGTTGTCCCCTTCTCCTCCCTCCTTCAATCCTTCCCACCATCAGGGCCTTTTCAAATGAGTCAGTTCTTCCCATCAGGTGGCCAAAGTATTGGAGTTTGGGCTTCAGCATCAGTCCTTTCAATGAATACTCAGGACTGTTTTCCTTTAGGATGGACTGATTGGATCTCCTTGCAGTCCAAGGGACTCTCAAGAGTCTTTCCAACACCACAGTTCAAAAACTTCAATTCTTCAGTGCTCAGCTTTCTTTATAGTACAACTCTCACATCCATACATGACCACTGCAAAAACCATAGCCTTGACTAGATGGACCTTTGTTGGCAAAGTAATGTCTCTGCTTTTTAATATGCTGTCTAGCTTGGTCATAACTTTTCTTCCAGGAGCAAGCATCTTTTAATTTCAGGGCTGCACTCACCATCTGCAGTGAGTTTGGAGCCCCCCAAAATAGTCTCTCACTGTTTCCATTGATTACCCATCTAATTGCCATGAAGTGATGGGACCAGATGCCATGATCTTAGTTTTCTGAATGTTGAGTTTTAAACCAACTTTTTCACTCTCATCTTTCACTTTCATCAAGATGCTCTTTTGTTTTTCTTTGCTTTCTGCCATAAGGGTGGTGTCATCTGCATATCTGAGGTTACTGATATTTCTCCTGGCAATCTTGTTTCTAGCTTGTGCTTCATCCAGACTGGCATTTCACATGATGTACTCTGCATATAACTTAAATAAGCAGGGTGACAATATACAATCTTGACATACTCCTTTCCCTGTTTGGAAACAGTCTGTTGTTCCATGTCCAGTTCTAACTGTTGCTTCCTGACCTGCATATAGATTTCTCAAGAGACAGGTCTAGTGGTCTGGTATTCCCACCTCTGTAAGAATTCTCCACAGTTTGTTGTGATCCATGCAGTTAAATGTTTTGGCATAGTCAATAAAGCAGAAATAGATGTTTTTTCTGGAACTTTCTTGCTTTTCTGATGATTCAGCAGATGTTGGCAATTTGATCTCTGCTTCCTCGGCCTTTTCTAAATCCAGCTTGAACATCTGGAAGTTCACAGTTCATGTACTGTTCAAGCTTGGCTTGGAGAATTTTGAGTATTGTTTTTGCTAGCATGTGAGATAAGTACAATTGTGTGGTAGTTTGAACATTCTTTGGCATTGCCTTTTTGGGGGATTGGAATGAAAACTAACCTTTTCCTGTTCTGTTGCCACTGCTGTGTTTTCCATATTTGCTGGCATATTGAGTGCAGCACTTTCACAGTGTCATCTTTTAGGATTTGAAATAGCTCAACTGGAATTCCATCACCTCCACTAGCTTTGTTCATAGTGATGCTTCCTAAGGCCCACTTGACTTCACATTCTAGGATGTCTGGCTCTAGGTGAGTGATCATACCATAGTGATTATCTGGGTCATGAAGATCTTTTTTGTATAGTTCTGTGTATTCCTGTCACCTCTTCTTAACATTTCTTCTTCTGTTAGGTTCATACCATTTCCATCCTTTATTGTGCCCATCTTTGCATGAAATGTTCCCTTGGTATCTCTAATTTTCTTGAAGCAATCTCTAGTCTTTCACATTCTTTTGTTTTCCTTTATTTCTTTGCAATGATCTTTGAGGAAGACTTTCTTATCTCTCCTTGCTATTCTTTAGAGCTCTGCATTCAAATGAGTATATCTTTCCTTTTCTCCTTTGCCTTTCACTTCTCTTCTTTTCACAACTATTTGCATGGCCTCCTCAGATGACCATTTTGCCTTTCTGTATTTCTTTTTTTGGGGATTATCTTGACCCCTGCCTCCCGTACAGTGTCATGAACTACCCTTGATAGTTCTTCAGGCACTCTGTCTATCAGATCTAATCCCTTGAATCTATTTGTCACTTCCACTGTATAATCATAAGGATTTGATTTAGGTCATACCTGAATGGTCTAGTGGTTTTTCCTACTTTCTTAAATTTAAGTCTGAATTCGGCAGTATGGAGTTCGTGATTAGAGCCACAGTCACCTCCCGGTCTTGATTTTGTTGACTTATAGAGCTTTTCCATCTTTGGCTGCAAAGAATATAGTCAGTCTGATTTCAGTATTGACCACCTGGTGATGTCCATGTACAGAGTTTTCTTTTGTGTTGTTGGAAGAGAGTGTGTGTCATTATCAACATATTCTCTTGGCAAAACTCTATTAGCCTTTGCCCAGCTTCATTTTGTACTCCAAGGCCAAATTTGCCTGTTACTCCAGGTGTTTCTTGACTTCCTATTTTTGCATTCCAGTCCCCTATAATGAAAAGGACATCTTTTCTGGGTGTTAATTCTAGAAGGCCTTGTAGGTCTTCATAGACCCATTCAACTTCAGCTTCTTCAGCGTTTATACTAGTAATAAGGTATTTCGACCCCAGGTTGTCTTATCCTTGTATGACTGTATCATTCTTCCCACTGGTTTCTCTCTTCTCCTCTTTCTCTTCTCCAATCTGGTCAATGAACTTCTACAGGATTTATCTTCACCTACAACTTTAGTAACATGACACTCCTACTTAAAAATTGTCAAAGATCTATCATGACTTATTATTGAAGAAAGTGCAAAAACACTTCTGATCATTCAGGTTAGACTTAGAGTTCTACAATATTCTAGCTGAGCCCCTTTGGGCATGATTTTCAACACTCCAAAAATCATCTTCAGCACTTCACCATAAAATGCATGTGGCTTTTATCTCTCAAATTTGTGGCATGTTTGAAACTGAATAAATATAAAGCATTCACAATGCTAGTCCTCTTCCTTTACTCTGTAGCCCCATCTAATTCTGTCCCTCCACATGCATCCCAAGTCTCAGACAGATAGGATCATCAGCTTTTTTGTGAACAGCATCATATTCATTCATGGAACCCCTATTGCTGCTGCTGCTGCTGCTGCTAAGTCGCTTCAGTTGTGTCTGACTCTATGCGACCCCATAGACGGAAGCCAAGCAGATTCCCCCGTCCCTGGGATTCTTCAGGCAAGAACACTGGAGTGGGCTTCCATTTCCATCTCCATGGAACCCCCACCCACTCCATATCTGACCTGGCTCATGATCCACTGGGAAGGTCCCCTACATCTACCATATCCAAAGGACCAAGTCATGCCCATCTTTAGAATACAATTTCAACAGTATTTTTTCCAATAAGATGTTTATTCTCACCTGATCTAGAAATAGAGTTTCTACCTATGGCTCTTCAAACTTTTCTCTCATATTCTTGTTGTAAACACTTGCTTATTATAAATATTGCCTGTTATAAATACTGGAGGTTCTTAAGGCTCTGGCTGGTGTAGCTGATGGTCTTTCTCCTGTACAAAACCCTAAGCCGTCCCACCCACAGGGAGTAGAGTGGGGCAAGAGGCCCAGCCAGGACTATTCACCCCCTAGGGGAGGTTAACAGTCCCAATGTCTTCTATTTCTCAAAATAAATTTGAGTTAAGGCAGCCAGATTCTTAGTTTTGAACCTATCTCCTTATTTTCTCTATGTGAAAATTTTAGAATATAAAACATTCAAGTGGCCATGAAGACTGCAAATGGTCTCATCTCATTTTCTTTATGGAGATATGAGGCCCAGGCAGGAGAAATCACCTTTCTTGTTAGTATTGAAGTGTAGTTGATTTATAAGGTAATGTTAGTTTCTGGTGTACAGTAAAGTGATTCAGTTATATATGTGTGTTAGTCACTCAGTCATGTCTGACTCTTTGAGACCCCATGGACTAAAGCCCGCTAGCCTTCTCTGTCCATGGAATTTTCCAGGCAAGAATACTGGAGTAGGTAGCCATTTGCTTTTCCAGGGGAGCTTCTCTACCCAGGGATTGATCCCGGGTCTCCTACATTGAAGGAAGATTCTTCACCATCTGAGCCCCCAGGGATATGTATTGGCAGAATGTGTATACTACTGTGGGCTTCCCTAGTGCCTCAGATGGTGAACAATCTTCCTTCTTCCATTCCATATTGGTCATCATGATACTGGTTCAATTTCTTAACACCTGCTCCTGGAAACCCTGTTACTGAATGAATGGTTTTGTTACTATTTTCATTCATTTCCCAACTATCCTACTTAGAGCTATAATGAAAGTGTACTTCATACACTGCAAGCTTATGTTTTTCCCCACTCGAAGGATTTCTCTAGGATCTCTTTAGGAACTTTCAAAGTCATAGAACTACACACACCTTGAATTTCACTGAAACTAGTTTTTATGAAATGGTACCTTTCCATTGTGAAAAGTTCAGTTCACATTTCTCTCCACTGAAGTCTCCTCCAGGAAGTCTTCTTTCCTGCCTGTCTAACTGGTTCATGATCAACCTTTTAGGCTTTCTCATTTATCACATGCAACACATTCTTTTAAGGTTGTCAGTTTATAGGACTGTCCCACTTATCAGACCATAGATTCCTTAAAGCAAGTAACTCATGCACTCTCCAGTCCCTGGTGGTTAATATTTATCTAATCTGGCTCCTCTTTTACCCAGACCAACAAACCTCAGAGATCCAATGAGCTGTCATGAATGTGCTTCGGGTCCCATCTTCCATCTATCACCGATATGCTCACTCTTTTTGTCCCCTTTATTCCAGTTTCATTTTCTCTGACTTTGCTTCATCTCTTCCTATGGGAGGAGACTCCATTTGGAACTGACATATACACCAAGCCTAGAAATTCAATTTCTAGGGCCCTGTCTCCCATAACTGACACCCATACAGTCTCCCATTCACTCTGTCTCTGGACTCCCAGGCTACCCAGGAAGTGAGCTTAGTTCTGCAGAGTAAAGCAGAATTGCTTCCAGAATACAAGAGCTTATAATGAATTACATGTTTTTTAGGAAACTAAGAGCTACATGGAATCAGGACTGGCTGGTTTTGTTCACCCTGCATTCTCAATATCCATCTTAATGTTTAACACATATCAGATGAGCAATTAAAAAAATAAAAGGCAAAAAGTTTAATGAATGTCAATGAATATATCCATTTACAGCTTTTTTTTTTTTTTTTCAGACTCTATATTTCCCCAAATGGACTTCCAGATCCTAACACAGATGTTTTCTCTTTCCCTCTCTGCTCCTATAACTTACCTCAAATCTCTCTTTTCTCTGTCTCTTTAAACACCCACACAAATTTTCCCCTTTATTTTGATGTTCAATTTGTGCAATAGAAGGCAGAATTTCAAAGGAGCCAGTGAAAGGATGAGGTAATGCTTTTCTGTCTAAACTATCATCACTGCCTTTACAAACTTTGTGCAGTTAAATCTCAATGGCAAGGCAGGGGTTGGAGTACCTGATTTAGCTTGTCCTTTGCTTGTGACCTAAGGGTGTAGTGAATATTGTGTTATTTCTACACACAACATGCTACAACATCTCTTGGTGGAGATGCTCCAGTCTCCACCTAGGACTGGGTGCATCTTTTTCACAGAGTCTAGTCCCACAGGTGCCACATTCTTCTGTGGGTGGAAATTCTGCTCCTGCTCCTTTGCTCTTCCTGATCCCCTTGGACAGCTTAATTGATGTAGGAGATATGATGCTGAATGGCATGGTTCACAGGACACCAAGAACTTGTGGAAAGACCTTGTTCACAGTTGCTTATAAGATTGATAAGGTTAGGTACTGTCCTGAGTCTAGGTAGTTCTGTTCTGGGACTTCTTTAGAGCCTTAGGTTAAAGTCATGGGACTAGAGGTGCTAAGAATTATGGAACTGAGATGCCTGTTTTGTAAATTCCTGACTTTAATGAGGACTTCAGTGCCCACATCAAGTGCCACCCCTAGGAAGATGTTCATGATTTATCTAGGCAGATAAAGTGATTCTCCTTCATGCTTTGTGCATCTATAATAACACACAGGCTTACAGAACCATTTATTTATAGAATCATGGTCTCTGCCACAGAAGAAACATAGTCACATCCATTTTCATATTTATATCTTGTAGCATCCATGCACTGTTGGTCACATATTAGATGCTCAGTTAATGTTTACTGAAGAATAATTTTGAGTGACTGGGGTTTTAGAGAGGCAGCATAAAGATGGAAGTGACTAAAGTTCTACCAGGCAAGGTTTGGTGATTCAGGAGGAAGTAGTGCTTTTATTGTCTGATCACCTTCTCCACGGACTTGTATTACATGGAAAATTCCAACTACACAGAGAGGTTGTTGCAAAGCAGTTAATAAAATAGCACATTATTCAGACTGAGACAAAATATTTGTAAATGATTCAACAAACAAGAGCTTATTTTCCAAAATTCAAAAATAGCTCATTCAACTCAAATACAAAAAAAAAAAAGCACAAACAACCCAATCAAGAAATGGCTTAAGACCTAAATAAACATTTCTCTGAAGAAGACATACAGATGGCCAACAGACATAGGAAAATATGCTATATATCATTAATTATTAGAGAAATTCAAGTCAAAACTACAATGTGGTATCACATCACAACAGTCATCATTAAAAATTCTTCAAATAATAAATGACAGAGAAGGTGTTGAGAAAAAAGTCCCCTCCTACACTGTTGGTGAAAATGTAAATGTGTACAGCCACTAAGGTATGGAGGTCCCTCAAAAAACTGAAACTAGAACTGCAATATGATCCCGCTCCAGGGAAAATCCACACATCCCACATCCAGACAAAATCATGTTTTGAAAAGTTAGATGCACCCCAATGTTCACTGCAGCACTATTTACAATAGCTAAGATATGGAAGCAACCTAAATGTCCATCGACAGAGGCATGAATAAAGAAGTGGTACATATACGCAATAGAATATGACTCAGCTATAACCAAGAATGAAATGGAGCCATTTATGGCAACATGGATGGACCTAGAGACTGTCATACTAAGTGAAGTCAGACAGAGAAAGACAGATATCGTATGATATCATTATATGTGTAATCTAAAATATGACACAAGTGCACTTATTTAGAAAATAGAAACCCTCACAGACATAGAAAAACTGATTGTTACCAAAGGGGAAAGGGAGTGGGAGCCAAATAAGTTAGGAGTTTGGGATCAGAAGATAAATTACTGCATATAAAATAGATAAACAACAAAGTCTACCATGAAGCACAGAGAACTATATCCAATATCCTATATCCATAATGGAAAAGAATATTGAAAAGAATATATTTATATGTGTATGTATAACCAAATCCCTTTGCTGTACACCAGAAACTAATACTACTACGACTAACATTGTAAATCAATCATAGTCCAATTAAAAAAAATAAAATTTCATGTCTGTCAGCTTTTCAGCTGGGAGTTCTCAACCAATGTCAAATCAGTTCTACTAAATAATCATTTGCTGGTATTGATGAACCTAGTAGAGGACAGACTTGTGGCCACAGTGGGAAGACGTGAGGATGGGATAAATTGAGAAAGTATTGACATGCATACACTATCATGTGTAAAATAGATAGCTGGTGGGAAGTTACTAAAGAACAGAGGGAGCCCAGCCTGGGGCTCTTTGATGACCTAGAGGCATGGGATACTTGTAGACTCAATTTTTATTTTTATTACTATTATGATGATTAACTTTGTGTTAACACAGGTTATTGAAACATTTAATTACTTATTTATCCCTTTTTACATCACCTGCTTGGCATTTGTCTGTATTGAAATTAGGTTTACCTGAGTAACTACAGATGGTTAGAGGAGGAAAGGGCAACCCACTCCAGTATTCTTGCCTGGGGAAAGCCTATGGACAGAGGAGCTATAGTCCATGGGGTTGCAAAGAATCAGACACAACTGAGGGACTAAACAAATGAGTAACTAGAGATGGGAATCTCTCAAACTTAAAATGGACCAATATTACATAGTAAATTGCTTACCTGGCTTCAGACAGAGCTAGAAATAAAGGCAATCATCAACCTGTATATGCACATGTGGCTAGCTCTGGAAAATTCTGTGTTTTCTGTTTATTATATAAGAATAATTTGTAGTCATTACAGATTTCTTTTGAGAAATAAATGAATTAGAAAATAGCATATAAAAGCAATATAAGAATTTTAGGTTTAAATTTAGAGCCTCAGATTCAGGAGATTCCAAATGATTCTGCCCCAACTTCTGGATTTTAAAAGATCCAGAACACTTTGAAAGTCATACTGAAAACTGAGACTGACAATCAGCCCAATATTAGAATCTGGGAGACATGTTGACTAACTTCCAATCAAACTTGCTTAGAAAATACAAGCTCCAGACCACCACTGCTAGATATCTATTAAAAAGTATTTTCAAATGCTCTCTAGTGAACACGTGTTTTTTTGTAATGAATACAATCTTTTCAAAAAAATTCAAAGTGGAATGAGTATTTTTTTCTGTTTTGTTTGAGAATGAAATTGCAAGGTAAATATATAAAATATTTTCCTTTATTTCTAACACTGAATTTCCCCTTCATCCTCTCACTACAGTATAAACCTAGTTTCTCCAGCCAATCCTCTGCGGAGCTATGTTGCTGCTGCTGCTTTCAAGACCCTACAGGAGCTTCAGACTGACAGCTCATCTGGGTCCCGAAATACATCGACTTCACTCTCCATCCCAGAACATTTCATTTTCCCTTACACTAAAACCAGCAGCCACTCTCTTTGCAATTGATCTCATTTCCCATCATGGCACAGTCCTAAAAACTGAAAATACTTAATGTGGCATCAGAAATGTATTCTCCACCAGTGGACACATTTCCAAATTTTTGTTTAGTGGGCACACACCCTCAACACACAAATATCCACAAATACCAAATATGAGACATACTCAAAGAACAATTTGATTGTGAGTAACCCTTTTTTCTCTGAATGATGCTGAACAAAATATATAAATCCATATAGCTTCTTTTTTTCTTTTTGGTTCAGGGAAAGCTAGCCTAGAATGTTCTTTGCATGCATGTGGGGCCCTGCAGTTACGTGATGTCACATTTTTCCAGTTGACTCTTCAACCTCCCTGCTAGTCAGGGGAACACAAATTATGGTAAGAATGGGACAACAATTTAGAACTGTTAGATTGGAAAAAAAGTAGAGCCTTGAGAAGCTGTGTTGATTGGTGAGCAGGCAGGAAGAAGTGTGGGTCTTCAAACACTGCTGGAGAAAAGGTGTATCATTTCAGTTTCTTAGGAAATCAATTTATCACTATCCATTTCCATCGAACATAAACATACTTATCATAGAGAGCTCACTCCAGGAAAGGTAAACCATAGAAATCAAAGTGGCAGCATGGTTGGGTATAACTGCAGAGGTACTTATTGCAGCATTGTGTGTTTGGACCTAAATAGAAACAGCAAATGTAAAAAAGGTGTTTATGGCTAAAAAGACTGTATCACTAAAAATACCTCTGTACCATGGAGGACTGTGTGGCAATAAAAAAAATTAGGTTGGTGCCTTACAGGTCTGGGAGAAACAGAGAAGAGGGTATAATAGGGTTTTAATTTCTAAAAATAAGAAATTAAAAATCCTTTGTGTGATTTTAATATATCCCAGAATGAGAAGTCAAGTGGGCCTTATGAAGCATCACTACAAACAAAGCCAGTGAAGGTGATGGAATTCCAGTTGAGCTATTTCAAATCCTAAAAGATTGAATGCAAGTGCTGCACTCAATATGCCAGCAAATTAGGAAAACTCAGCAGTGGCCACAGGACAGGAAAAGATCAATTTTCATTCCAATCCCAAAGAAAGGCAATGCCAAAGAATGCTCAAACTACCATAGAATTGCACTCATCTCACATGCTAGTAAAGTAATGCTCAAAATTCTCCAAGCCAGGCTTCAACAATACGTGAACCATGAACTTCCAGATGTTGAAGCCAGATTTAGAAAAGGCAGAGGAAGCAGAGATCAAATTGCCAACATCCACTGGATCATCAAAAAAGCAAGAAAAAAAAAAAATCTACTTCTGCTTTATTGACTATGCCAAAGCGTTTGACTGTGTGGATCACAACAAACTGTGGAAAATTCTGAAAGAGATGGGAATACTAGACCACCTGACCTGACTCCTAAGAAATCTGTGTGCAGGTCAGGAAGCAACAGTTAGAACCAGACATGGAATAATAGACTGTTTCCAAACAGGAAAGGAGTATGTCAAGGCTGTATACTGTCACCAGCATATTTAACTTATATGCAGAACACATCATGTGAAAAGCCTGTCTGGATGAAGCACAAGTTAGAATCAAGATTACCAGGAGAAATATCAATAATCTTAGATATGCAGATAACACCACACTTATGGCAACAAGCGAAGAAGAACTAAAAAACCTCTTGATGAAAGTGAAAGAGGAGAGTGAAAAAGTTGTCTTAAAACTCAACATTCAGAAAACGAAGATCATAGCATCCAATCCCATCACTTCAAGGCAAATAGATGGGGAAACAGTGGAAACAGTAAGAGACTTTATCTTTTTGGGGTTCAAAATTACTGGAGATGGTGACTGTAGCCATGAAATTAAAAGATGCTTGCTCCTTGGAAGAAAAGTTATGACCAACCTAGACAGCATATTCAAGGCAGAGACATTACTTTGCCAACGAAGGTCTTTCTAGTCACGGCTATGGTTTTTCCAGTAGTCATGTACAGATGAGAGAGTTGTACTATAAAGAAAGCTGAGCACAAAAGAATTGATGCTTTTGAACTGTGACTCTTGAGAGTCCCTTGGACTGCAAGGAGATCCAACCAGTCCATCCTAAAGGAGATTAGTCCTAAATATTCATTGGAAGAATTAAAGTTCAAACTGAAACTCCAATACTGTTGCCACCTGATGGGAAGAACTAACTCACTGGGAAAGAACCTGATGTTGGGAAAGATTCAAAGTAAGCGGAGAAGGGCACGACAGAAGATGATATGGTAGGATGGCATAACCAACTCGATGGACATTAGTTTAAGTAAGGTCTTAGAGTTGGTGATGTACAGGGATGCCTGGCGTGCTGCAGTCCATGGGGGTCACAAAGAATCGGACATGACTGAGTGACTGAACTGAACTGAACTGTATATATAGTTGTAAGTTATGTAATTTTTTAATAAAAGAATTTCTATCAGATTCTCAGTATCAGCTATCTGAGCTTGGGGTAGAGATACCACCAGCATCTAGTAGTTAAAGATGCTGCTGCTACATATCCTATAATGCACAGGATGGCCAAATACAGCAAGGGATAATCTGGCTCAAAAAGTCAATAGTGGGAAGGAGAGAAATGTCAATTTAGAGAATGAATATGGAAAGGAGAAGAAAAACATGGGTGTGAGATGAGTAAAGTGAAAGAAGAAAAATGACTGTATCCTTTTAACAAAGTCTATTTCAACATACATACCCACAAATAGAAACACATAGCCCAAACAAAGAAACATCTTACCAAACTACAGACAAGAGTCAGGTATATGCAAATTTAAACCGAAGTATGAGATTGGTTACTTATCTTTTTATTTACTTATTTGACTGTGACAGGTCTTAGTTGCAGCATGCAGAATCTTCTGTTGTGGCACATGGACTCTAGAGCAAGCAGACTCAGTAGTTGTGGTGGGTGGGCTCTGTTGCTCTGCAGCATATAGAATCTTAGTTTCTTGACCAGGGATCAAACCCACTTCCCCTGCATTGCAAGGTGGATTCTTAACCACTGGACCACCAGGGAGGTCCCTGAGTACCTATTTTGAACTATCCCAGTATGGAGTTTAACTCTTCTTCATGTAGACAGGAGGCTAAATCCAAAAAAGAAACTGTCTTTGATACATTTCACAGGGAATTTATGAGACCTCTTCATTTTCTTGGTGTCAGGTTGAAATGATTTGTTTGTATACCTTTTTTTTTTTTTTGCCATTTATCATATTAATAGCCTTAAAATCCCAAGAGCAGAGACTTGCCATCTGCTTTGGCCTTAAGTATTAATGAGCACACTAATTACTATGAAAAACCACTTGCAAAAATTAGGGAATAGAATGACTGGGCAGGAAAACATTTATAGTTGTCTTGTCGCTCATTCAACAAGTGCTGCTGATGATTTACTCTGTCAGGGCTGTACTGAATGCCAAAAACTGCTATGAAAAAGTCAATGCAATGCTATCTTTGCTTTCAAAGGCATATAGTGAAAAACAGCCCAAAATTGTTCTGGGAGATGCAAGTATGAGTGATCAGTTCCGCCTCTGAAAGAGGAGATGGTATAAGAAAGCAGTTTGAGGAGATGAATCTTTATGGACAGCCAGGCCAAGTGGACTCTGTAATTATAGAGCTATAGCAGATTTGAGAGAAATGGAAAGAGATGTAATATTTGAGAAAGAAATGGCACACTGATTGAAAATGGGAGTGAAGGAAACTTTTAGGTTTCTGGCTTAGGGAATAGAGCAGCTATGCGGTCAGCTAATAACGCTGAAATCAGCTGAAATACTAACCCCAAAATTCTACCTCAAGATTTTACAGAGATCTTCTTTTCTATTCTCAGACATAATCTGAATCAGTCGAGTAAAACTCTAAGTGCTGTTTTCCAAACTCTTCCCTTGGTTTCTTAATAGCTGCAAGAGTTAGACTTAATAAAATTTGAGACCACTTTTAAAAATGAGAAAGCCTAACTGTGGTTCATAAAGTCATACAATTATCTCACAATTTCTCAATCACCAGTCTATACACTGTACCTGAAATGTAAGACAGATTCAACCATACTTTGAGGAGCTACTGATTTGATAAGTCACACTTTTAACCCAGGGCTTTATAAAAACGGGTGTTATGAATATATATTGTTTGAACTGAAGGTGTACTTTTATAGTGATTTCTAGCTTAACATCATTTAAGGGTTAGATATTCATCATAACATGACAATATTGTATTTTCTGTACAACTTGGCCCCTGTTTCCTTCCCTCCATCATCTCATCCCTATCAGCAGCCACATTCTGCAGCTTTGCGGTCCAGGGATACCGCACTCGATACTGTCCACTGATTGCTCTGACTACAACCCCTTTCCTCTTCTTTGCCTTCCCGAGAGACAGTTCAGCTCTTCTTCCTGGTCCTGCTGCAATGCTGTATCTTCATGGAAGCACATACGAGGGAAGCTTTCCGTTTTATTTCTCCTGTGAAGCTTTGCATGTATTCTAACCTGAATTTATCACATGTTTTGCTATTTAAAAAAAAATGTGAATGTTATCTGTGTTTATCTATCTATCACACTATCAGTTTAACATCTCTAACACAGATTTTGGTAAATAATACATACAGTGCACTCATACACATATATATCCTCTAAAGATTCATATATGTATGTGTGTATGAATTTGAATACATATACATTTATATATGCCTCTGTGTATTTTTAATTAGTACAAACATTTAATGATGAAATAACATCTTAACATGTTCTAGGAACTTTCCAAATATTACTTTTTTACTGGAATATAATTGCTTTACAATGTTGTCTTAATTTCTGTGATAACAGAGAGGAGTGGGAGGGAGGCTAAAGAGGGAGGGGATTTATGTATACATACAGCTGATTCACTTCATTGTACAGTGTGTATATAATTTTAAATCATTAATTTCAATCATTATTATAATTGATTGAACTGCACTTTTATTTGTGCCTGTCTTCTTTCTTAGACTTGACAAGTATATCACTTTTCTTTACACCAAAGAACATGTCCCGAAATTATGGTCTCAAAAAAGTAGAAAAATTATTCTTTTGCTCCAAAGACTAATGGCTGAGATTTGCTTAACACAATTTGAGGTTCCAAAACTCATCTCAAAAAGATAATATAGATATCTATATTAACTGTGAGACTGGAGACAGGGGAGCCTATCTAGACAGACTTTGTAAATAGTAGTTTCAGAGTGGTTAACAGCTGGCCTCCAGAGACTGACAGATAGGACTCAATCTCAACTTCTCCACTTGAAAGCTGTGTGATATGAGGAAATGTGCTTAACTTTTCTGCCCTTCTGTTTTTATTTTATCCATGAAACAGGATAAATACAACACAGTCTACAATTCTAATTTCCAAAAAGATCTGAAAAGTATTATTATGCTGTTATTATTACTGTTATTATAATTATTATTAATATCAACCAATTTTGTTTCAGGACTTCCCTTGTGGCTCAGCTGGTAAAGAATCTGTCTGCAATGTGGGAGACCTGGGTTCGATCCCTGGTTTGGGAAGATCCCTCAGAGAAGGGAATTGCTACCCACTCCACTATTCTGGCCTGGAGAATTCCATGGTCTATATAGTCCATGGGATCGCAGAGTCAGACACGACTGAGTGACTTTCACTTTCACTTTCAATTTGGTTTTAAAATCTGACCTGAATTTATTCTGAAGGCAAATTCTGCCCTATCATAGGATGAGGTCTTAATTAAAGTCATTTAATGGTGGCTCAGACAATAAAGAATCTTCCTTCAGTGCAGGAGACCAGAGTTCAATCCTTGGGTCAATAAGATCCCCTGGAGAAGGAAATGGTAACCCACCCCATTATTCTTGCCTGGAGAATCCCATGGACAGAGGAGCCTGGGAGGCTTCGGTCCATGGGGTTGCAAAGAGTTGGACATGACTAAGTAACTGTCACTTCACTTCAGCGTAAATAGTTGGGCTTCCTAGGTGGTGCAATTGGTAAAGAAACCTGCCTACCAATATAGGAGAGTTAAGAAATGCAGGTTTGATCCCTGGGTCAAGAAGATACCCTGGAGAAGTGCGTGGCAACCTACTCCAGCAGTCTTGCCTGGAGAATCTCGTGGACTGAGGATCCTGGCTGGCTATGGTCCATAGGGTCGCAAAGAGTCTGACACGAGTGAAGTGACTTAGATCACACACATACAATGTGAATAGTCATATATTCTTTAGCAGAAACATTAATGGATTTGAATATGATATGCTGCCTGGATCCTGAAGGGGATGAAATATTATCTAGGACATGTTACCTTTTTAAAACCCAGAACATTCTGGGTTTGAAACACATCTGTTCTTAAGAGTTTTAGGACCTATTCCTGACCTCATATGTTTTACTTGTGAGTGTGAAAGTGAAATATTTAGTGGAGACACTGACTAGTAGGCTCCCTGAATAACAGCTATTACTAGTGTGCTCCAGATATGAAAGACATGAGAATGCCACCTTACATATTATAAGACACTTCTCATCCTTTAACGTGGACATTGTAACAATCCTGTGATTTAGGGATTGTGTAGATAGTTACCACCAATTTGCTAATGTGATCATTGAGCTATATAAGGATTAGGCAACTTTTGATGGATGAAAAAGTAGGTATGTAATTTCACCTAACATCATATTTGGGTCCTCTGATTCCAGCCTAGTTCTCTTTGGCAACACCCAAAAGGTTACTAAGCTTACCCAGAAATGTTTGGTCTGTAGGCCAAATGAGAACCACATTTTGCATCAGCAGAGGTATAGCAAAAAACTCAAGTCCTATAGATGTAACTCTTTGGTAATAAAATAGCTGTGAGTTGAGGATGGTGTGGAGAAAAACAAGGAGTAGGTGAGATCCAGTAGGGTATCTGTTTCCACATCTCTGTGGTTCTCTGAGCTCTATCTTCCTCTGTAAATGGCCCATCTTCATGTAGTATTCGGCCATATGGCAGCTGTTTTAGGCCTCACAATAGCAGGTAGGAAGAGGGTCCATGTTTTCTATTTATTTACTATTTTCCCTCAAGAATGAGCAAAATTCTTTCTCAGAAGTCAGTCAGTTCAGTTGTATCCAACTCTTTGTGACTCCACGGACTGCAGCACACCAGACCTCCCTGTCCATCACCAACTCCTGGAGTTTACTCAAACTCATGTCCATTGAGTCGGTGATACCATCCAACCATCTCATCCTCCGTCATCCCCTTCTCCTCCTGCCTTCAATCTTTCCCAGTATCAGGATCTTTTCAAATGAGTCAGCTTTACCCATCAAGTGGCAAAAGTATTGGAGTTTCAGCTTCAACATCAGTCCTTCCAATGAATATTCAAGACTGATTTCCTTTAGGATGGACTGGTTGGATCTTCTTGCTGTCCAACGGGCTCTCAAGAGTCTTTTCCAACACCACCCTTCAAAAGCATCAATTCTTCGGCAATTAGCTTTCTTTATAATCCAACTCTCACATCCATACATGGCTACTGGAAAAACCAGAGCCTTGACTAGATGGACCTTTGTGGGCAAAGTAATGTCTCTGTGTTTTAGTATGCTGTCTAGGCTGTTCATAACTTTCCTTCCAAGGAGCAAGCATCTTTTAGTTTCACAGCTGCAGTCACTATCTGCAGTGATCTTGGAGTCCCCAAAATAAAGTTTGCCACTGTTTCCCCATCTATGTGCCATGAACTGATGGAACCCTTATCTTTCTCAGAAGCTCCTGGCAAAATTCTTCTCCTGCTATATGACAGAAAGTGAAGAAGAACGAAAGACCCTCTTGATGAAAGTGAAAAAGGAGAGTGAAAAAGTTGGCTTTTAAGCTTTAGCTCAACATTTAGAAAACTAAGATCATGGCATCCAGTCCCATCACTTCATGGCAAATAGATGGGGAAACAGTGGAAAAGGTGACTGAATTTATTTTTCTGGGCTCCAAAATCACTGCAGATGGTGACTGCAGCCATGAAACTAAAAGGTGCTTACTCCTTAGAAGGAAAGTTATGACCAACCTAGATAGCATATTGAAAAGCAGAGACATTATTTTGTCAACAAAGGTCCATCTAGTCAAGGCTATGTTTTTTCCAGTGGTCATGTATGGATGTGAGAATTGGACTATGAGGAAAGCTGAGCACCAAAGAATTGATGCTTTTGAACTGTGGTGTTGGAGAAGACTCTTGAGAGTCCCTTGGACTGCAAGGAGATCCAACCAGTCCATTCTAAAGGAGATCAGCCCTGGGATTTCTTTGGAGGGAATGATGCTAAAGCTGAAGCTCCAGTACTTTGGCCACCTCATGCCAAGAGCTGATTCATTTGAAAAGACCCTGATGCTAGAAAAGATTGAAGGCAGGAGGAGAAGGGGAGGACAGAGGATGAAATGGTTGGATGGCATCACTGACTCAACAGACATGGTTTTGGGTGGACTCCAGGAGTTGGTGATGGACTGGGAGGCCTGGTGTGCTGCGGTTCATGGAGTTGCAAAGAGTTGGATATGACTGAACAACTGATCTGACTGACTGTGTATTCAACCCACAAAGGAATATACTCCTGGATTTCTAAAGTATTACTTTCTGGTATGAGGTGGTGGATTTGCTAGAACCACTTGAGCCACCACCTTGGAGGGAGGGCTTCTGCACTTGCTTGCATAGCTGAAAATCATCAGGGAGTTAAAGAAACATCTATAACACCACCCACAGGCCTGTTGCAGGAACAATCACTTTGAGTAAGAAGTTGAACAAGATCAATTGTTTCCAAATTTGGTTTACAGTAGTGGGAACTTTAACACACACACATACACACACATCATCATCATCATCATCATCATCATCCTGTGAAACATTTTATACAACACAGAAGTGGAGCAGCTCTGGCAATAGGCAGTGAAGCCCTGTTGCCCAAGGCAACCCCTGAGGCAACTTCTTAGAATTCTTGACATTTGAAATCCACATGGCCAGATGGTCTTTGAGCTCACTTTCAACCTCAAAATTATATACCCCACATAATTAACTTCTCTAATTCGAGGAAGGTAAGCCCAGGCAAAACAGAATGCCAAACAAACCAAATGACCAAAAGGCTTATTTGCTTGTTGCAACCATGATGGTTCCCTTTACACACATACACATATACTGTATACTCGTTCCAATACCTATTCCTAATTTTTTTTCAATATTTTCAAAGTAAAACGTTAGCACTGACATAAAAAACTATTTTTGATAATATGTTTTAATAACGTGATGGGGAAAATTTTATAATATAAAATACACTGTCTGAAATACATTCCTAAAATGGAAATGGACGTCCATGAATGGATGGATAGATTGACAGCTTTTTTTTTTTTTTCCCTTTCTTGTTTCCCCATTTCTGTTCCCCTCTGACCTTGAAAGAACCTAGTTATAAGAATGAGATCTCTAGGCAGTTTAATCTAATTCCTGTCCTTTTTNTTTTTTTTTTTTTTTTTTGCTACATTAAGAGGTTTGCAGGATCTTAATTCCCCAATCAGGGACTGAACTAGGGCCACTGGCAGCAAGCACACCTAGGTCTGCTCTAGGGACTCAAGCCCGCTGCAGAACCCTGGTGACCAGAGCATGAAAATGTGGCTCTCAGCCTCTTACTCTATGCAGGAAATGAGCTACGAGGGAGCAAGGGTGGTTTGACCATCTCCGTTGTCTGCCCATCAACAGATTTAAACGTCTAAAATGTACATAGCAAAAAATAAATAAATAAATAATAAAATGTACATAGCAGAACTCTGGTGAATGACACTGAGAGCCTGAATGAATGGAAATACACATCTATTTCTTTAGTGGAAATAATTAATAGTGCAAAGATGCCAGCTGTCCCTAAGTCACTGCCAGTCAAATTTCAGAGCAAGATTTTTTGAGGTGAAATATTCTAGAAACTCTGAGTTTCCTATAACCCAGTGACAGGTCCACTCCAGCAGTCAGAGCACACACCAGGTGAGGAGAGGGCAGTGGTGGAGGCAGGGGCGGGATCCAGCTCTCAGTCTGGTCTCGGGGAAATCTCAGTCATTCCCAGACTGTCTCCCCCAGCATGGATTATATCTCTGTATCACATTTGCTCACATGCTCTAGGGAAAGGCAGCTTGAGAAACCCTACGTTAAAGACCCTTCTTGCTTTTTGTCTGGCAACAACCACACCCTAACCTGCTAACCCCATCTTCAAAGTCTGCAAAGTGTCCTAAACTGCAGAGTCACCAAATCACCCCGATGGCGTCATAGGTTCAGATACAGGGAAAAGCACAATATTTTGTTCAGTCTTCTCAAAATAGCAGCAGAGTCACTCCCACGTATAACTGCCTTTCATAATGCCTTAAAGAGACCACAGGATTTAAGGTGAGTTGCTACCCTCTGGGCAAACCCTGAAAACAGCACAACATGGGTAATGTGCAGGATTCCTTTTCCTCCCAGGTCCCCAGGTCCCCAGGTCCCACACTACCCCCCTCCAGGCATCAGTGAGTGATGTCAGATGGATGGAGAGTTCCCAGCAGTTAAGGGCATCAGTGATGAGTGAGGCTGAACAGTGCACGGCATTTGAGGTCTTCCAAGAAAATCAGCATAAAAGACCAGTCAGTGACTCGCTTGGCAACCAGAGAAGTTCACAGGGCACCTGGCAGCTTCTCCCGCTCAGAAGTCACTGGGCAGCTGGTCTGACTGGCGCTCAGCCCCTCGAGGACTTTCCTGGGCTCACACCTCCCTCCGCACCCCATCCGGGGAGCTTTTCCCAAGTTCAGCGTGTACAGCGTTTTAGAACCAGTGCCAACAACTAGAGTGACGTAAGAGAACGTGAAATCAGTAAAGGAAAGCAGCATTTCTCGTAAATGGAGTCACTTACCTAAGCCCCACATCATCAAACCAAGGCTTCACTACTGTTTCCGTTCTCCCAGAAACAGAATCTGAACCTGGTTCATCAGGCATCCCCTGACCGGCACTGGTGAGGACACCTGCCTGGCAGACCCCTGCTGTCCGTCCCCCACAGGAAAGTGACCTTAATAACCAACCCGTTCTGTCCAGTGTAACCTCCTGCTCCCCACTCCCTTTTGCCCATAAAGTCCTTCATTCTGTCTGCCTCCTGGGGCTCCTCTCTGTCTGCTGATGGGATGCTGCCTGACGCATGAATAGTTGAATAAAGCCAGTAAGATCACTAACACTTAGTTGAATTTTATTTTTTACCATTCAGTACAGAGAGATATCTAGACAGGTAAAGGGTGAATGGACGGATCGATGGAGGTAGAGAGGATAGATAAACAGACAGATAGATGGACAAGACAGGATATACTTGTAAACCTTCCGATCACTGCAGGCTGGAGAGGAGCAAGGACAGGAGTGGAAGGCACTGCAGAAATGTGGGGAGTGGAAAACCGCTGGGTGTGAAGCAGGTCCTGTGAACTGTTGAGCTGCTGGATTCAGCAAAAACACTGAGGTCAACTTCAATCATCAGAGGTTAAATTTTTCTTACCAACCCAGCTTTCTTTAGTTAGTATTAAATATTTCTATTCTACACAATGTACAAACACAAAGGACCAACAGAATAAACCTGTGCCTTGAGTTTATGAAATAAAACAGGACAAACACAGACGGCTCTGGACCATCCGTGCTGCCTTCGCTCCCTGCCCCGGCCCCTTGCAGCTCCCACGCATGCTGCCTGCGGTCTGGCGTTTATAACAGAATGCTCTCACTCTGTGGCACTTTCCTGTGTGTCTGTGGACAACATAGATCATCTTTCTGATGTTTTCAGGCTTTGACGTGAATGAACGATGTACTTCCCGTCTTCTGCAACTTCTCTTCTTACGTCAGCCATAACTGGGACTTATTCACGCTGCTTGTCTGCTGTTCATTATTCTCACTGATGCGTAGCATCACACAATATGAATGAACCATAGTTATTTACTCTCCTGCTGATGGCCACCTAGGTCATCTCCTCGTGTTAAGCTCTTGTAAACAGTGTCGAAATAAACATTCTTCCACACACTTCTGTTAGCACATGTGTGAACATTTCTCCAGGGTATAAAAGCAAGATTGGAATTTCTGGATTGAATAACAACATAATTTTTCAATTCTCTTCTTACGATAGTTCTCTTGATTGATCTCTATATCAACCAAAAAAAGATTTTTATGGAACAGAGATTTTAAAAATGTCTGATTCAACATTTCATTAATTTATTATAGTGACTGTCCATCCTTGTTTTCAAGAATGAGGCTGAAAATCTTGTGACTTATATAAAGTCTTCTCAGACTTGAACTACATTGAGTTTCTTAGATACAGAGTAAAACGTGAAATCCTGCTACCGCTTCTTATTGTCTCACACACACAAGCTAATCATTGTATTGCCAGCCAAGCTGTCATTCAGATATCAAGTTTACCTGGCACACTCAGAATTTATGCACCATCCTTGGTGCCCTGAGGCTGGAACTCAGACCCTGTAGTTCACTGCTGGATGACTGTGAGCTCAACTTACATTAACTTTCAAGTCACTTTGTCTGTAAAAGTAAGAAATGCTTAATTTAGTGATGAAAGGTCAGAGATTTGACATGCAATAGGTTTCCTGACAGAAAAAGAAAAAAGAAATAAGAGAATTGCATCTGATGATGAGAATAAGTAACTTTCTGTCTGGAAGGAAACTTCACCCCCCAACACACTCACACTGCCTGTGGCCACAAACAGTCTCTGTTGATGGATTAGTAACTGGTCCATGCCCCTTTCTTGACCATGTGATAAATACCCAGTTTCTTTTTTTTTTTTTAATTTTACTGAACTTTAGTTGATTTACAATGTTGTGTTAATTTCTGTTGTACAGCAAAGTGACTCAGTTTTACGTATAGATTCTTTTTCATATTCTTTCCTATTGTGGCTTATCACAGGATAACATAGCTCCCTGAGTTATGCAGTGGGACCATTCTATTAATTAGTTTGGATCTGCTAATCCCAAACTCCCAATCTATCCCCCCACACCCCTCTCCCTTGGCAACCACAGATCTCTTCTCTATGTCTGTGAATCTGTTTCTGTTTTGAAGATAAATTCATTTGTATCATTTTTTTTTAGATTTCACATATAAGTGATATTATATATTTGCCTTTCTCTGTCTTAGTATGATAATATAAATATACACACATTTTCTTAGTATGATAATCGCTAGGTCCATCTGTGTTCCAGCAAATGGACCTATTTTATTCCTTTTATGGCTGAGTAATATCCCATTGGATATATCTGCCACATCTTTATCCACTCATCTGTCAGTGGACACTTAGGTTCCTTCCATGTCTTGGCTGTTGTAAATAGTGCTGCTATGAACTTAGGGATGCATGTGTCTTTTAGAATAATAGTTTTGTCTGAATAACCCCCAGTTTCTTGAGGAAGACAGTGATTTGCAGTGGTCTCCCTTGACTTTCTTGGCTCACATAACTCCTGAAGCAGCTAGCTGAGGCACCTGTGTGACCCTCAGCCCCACAAAAGCCATCTAGACCAGCATCTGCCCGTGACCCTCAGCCCCATAAAACCATCTAGACCAGCATCTGCCCTCGACTGACCTCCAGCCGGGCTCCAGCCAGTTGGCAGCTCTCTGCTGCTGCTGTTCTGACCAAAGCCCCAGTGGACTTTTGAGGCATCTGCAAGTATGTTTCTCTTCCACATAGGAATCATTTTTATTCAAGGAGACTTCCCCCAGCGTAATCACTGGACTGCAAACAATCAAATGCCTTCCTAGCTCTAACACTCCTCCATGTGACCAGCACCTCTCTATTCTATCTCAGTGTACTTTCCTTGTCTTTTGGGGGTTGAACGTATGTTTTAGATCTTACAGCCTGTTTTGAATCTTACAGCCTGTTTTGATTTCTCCTATACAAAATAAAGTGTTTCATAAATTCCTAATAACGAATACCTTGTCAAATAAGACTGGATGTTAAATGATTTCTGTGGCAAACTACCATTCTAGGTTTATATCTGCCTTTGGTATTCTAATGCCTTTTTACCACCAGTGACATCTGTGCTAAGATGAAACAAACTCTGAACAAACCCTGAACCCTGTGTTACCGATGAAACCAACGCTGAGCAGTGAGCAAAGTGTATCAAGCTGAAAATTTGCCTGGCATTTACTGGAGGCTCATGCCTTGCCTTTTAAAAATTTATTTGCCTGTCTTTTCTGTTGGAGCCTCACAAAGAGGGGCCCAGACAAAGCATCAGGCTGGTAACATGAGCTGTGTGACAAGCGCTCCATATGGACCCGTATGAGCTGCTAACAAGCTCTGAAAAAGATGAGATCAGTACAGAACACTCGGCTCAGTCCATCCCTCTGGTTTATGGCTGTGCTGACCCTCATGCAGATAGTGGTACAGTGTCTGCCTCTAGACTTCCTCCAAGGAGCCCAAAGTGCTTTGCAAATGTCTTCTTATTGATTTTCACATCTCTGATGCAGAGTTTTAAAGGCAGCAGACAGAAGAAGTGAGTAGCCAAGCCAATCTGTTCAAAGTCAATGATAGACCCAGCTCTGTGTCCCATAGCCCAGCCTTGGTGGGCTCCTCCCTGGCAGTGGGTCTGCCCCTCTTCATATCTTCCTCCAAACAAGCAAGGAGCTTGCAAGGGGCTGGAGGGGGGGTGGGGGGTGTTTCTATGTGCCTTCAGTTTGCTCATTTATATAGCTTTACTTCCTTTGGAGGCTTATTCCAGTGGAGCATTTCTCTACTAGGAAAAAGACTTCCCACTGTCCCAGCCTGCTTTCTTTTATCTATAACACAAAGGACAATGGCAGACACTGAGAAATTTGTTTAAAAAGAAAAAGAAAGAAAAAAGGAAAGGAAATTTTTTAAAACTCCCAAAGGAAATACTTCTTTGACTTTAAATCAGCTTAAACATATATTTATACATAATATTTACATATATTTATTATTTAAAATTTAATATACAAATTAATTTTACATATTTTAATAAAATTATACATGTATACATACATATTTGACCTTTCAGAACTAATTAAAAGCAAACAACTCTAAAGCATTTAGCTTTCTGACCTATTTTCTGGAGACTGGAACACAGCCCAGTAAGGATGTCCAGGTGGGGCCGCGTGGAGGAGCAGAGCAGACGCCAGTGGGAACTGTGTTTCCACACACCAGCTGCTCTGCTGTATTCACCTGGCTTCTGGGAGGCTGAGCAGTGTGGACCTGAGAGGCCCGTGCAGCCTTCAAGGAAGCAAAAAGCACTGCATCCAATTCAGTTCCCAGCATCAGGACCAGAAATTCTCTGTTGTGTTGCGATGGGAGGGGGATATCCTGGACTCTGTAGAGGACTCAGTGGCCTCTCTGGGGTCTGCTCACAGATGCCAGCTGACCCCTCCTGACTCTGCCAGGGAAAGATGTCTCCAGAACCAGCGTCCTTGATCAGCCACCCTGAAGAGTCAAAAACTAAACGCCCCCAAAGCTGGCTGCTTTCACATGTTACCAAGAACACTGTCGTTCCACAGGGGCTGACTCAGCAGCACCTCAGCAGAAACGTGAGTTAACAAGATAACAGCAGATCCACAAGACTTGCCCTCCCCCTCAGCCTCCCCTGCCATCCCCATACCCTCCCCCTGCCACTCACCGTACACACAGGTCCAGGAGCAGCTGCTCTGACATCCTTTCCAGGGAAAACCAACCACCTTCCAAATGAAAACACTTGCTTCACTACCCAAGACTTTAAGGATGAAGCATATGCATGCTAAGTCACTTCAGTCGTGTCTGACTCCTTGCAACCCCTGGACTGTAGCATGCCAGGCTCCTCTGTCCATGGCATTCTCCAAGCAAGAGTACTGGAACAGGTTGCCATGCCCTCCTCCAGGGAATCTTCCCTCATTCCGGTATCGAACCCACATCTCCTGCAGCTCTTGCATTACAGGCAAATTCTTTACGGTCCGAGCCACCGGGGAAACCCAAGGATGAAACACATGGTTCCCTAATCACAGGCAGAGGGAAGGAAAACTTTGCCCTCTTCCCTTCTTGGTTTGTTGGCTGGTCTAATAATGAAATTGACAGAAGGCAGATGAACAGAACAAAAAACACATTTAATTTTGTCCATACGTGCATGCTGAGTTGCTCAGCCATGTCTGACTCTTATGTGACCCCCATGGACTATAGCCCTTCAGGCTCTTCCGTCCATGGAATTCTCCAGGCAAGAATAGTGGAGTGGGTTGCCATTTCTTACTCCAGGGGATCTCATAAAGTAGGGGATTCAAAGAAGTGACCAAAGCAGGCAGCTTTGATACTTTTCAGACAAAGAAACTGCACATTTTTGAAGAATTGACCCGACGAAAGGGGTTTGGGCTGGGTTAGTGAATTAGAGAGGAAGTAACAAGGTCTGTTCGTACAACTTTCTCAGCCCTTAAAGTCTAGTCTCCGGGGGTAAGGAGGCTTCTTCCTCCTGTCCAGGGAGGGCACCTTCACTCAAGCGATTTATCTTCTGTGTTCAGGGGGACAGAGGGGATCAGAATGTATCAGCTGTTTCTTAAGTAACTTTAATTCAAAATAATCAATATGCCAAAATGGCATATTTGGGGTGGCATAGTCTGCTCCCCTTCACAGGTGTTAAGAATTCACCGAGGCTTCTCTGGTGGCTCAGTGGTAAAGAATCATCTGCCAGTCCAGGAGACAGGGTTTTGATCCCTGGTCTGGGAAGATCCCACATGCTGCCAAGCAACAAAGCCTGCGCACTGCAACTGCAGAAGCCTGCCCACCCTAGAACCGTGCTTTTCAACAAGAGAAGCCACCACAACGAGTAGCCGCACACCAACCAGAGTAGTCACCTCTCACCTCAACTAGAGAAAAGCCTACACAGCAGTGAAGACCTAGCCCAGCCAAAAATAAACTTAAAAGTTAAAAAAAAAAAAAAGGAATTCACTGAAAGGTTATACTTAGCAATCAACTTTAAGATGAACTGCTTTGCCTTTAAAAACGCATTCTGATTGTAGGAAAATTTAGTGATTAGCCAAGCAAATTGACACACGTTATAATCATGCTATCACACTGAATCTTTACCTGTTGATGACTAAATTATAGATTTCCACTTCAAGAGTAAACAAATTCCCTTGCATTATAATATCTTTGACTGTTGGGAGTTTTTAGAAAGATAAGTAATCAATCATTAAGAGTTTTTTCAAAGTGACTCAATTTACTGGTTTACAAGCAGTACTGTTAACATTAATTTGATGGTTACAAGTATTCATTAAGTTATCTACCATTTCATTTTCTTTGAAATGTTCAGCTTGGACAAAGTTCAACCCCAATGAATTGAGTCGAGTGGCTGCAGACAGATCTCATTTATAGCAAAAACAACAAAGGCAGTATTTTCCAAAGGAAGTCCCCCAGCAGGACCCTGCTGGTACAAACATTTCGATGCTGCATCAGTAAAAATACACCACCATGCACAGTAGATCAAACTTAGCCAGGCAGGAAACAATAGGACTGCAGGAAACATTTTTTAAATGGGATCAAATAAAAGCTAGAGGAGGCCAGGAGCTGAAGCCCAGAGCCTTAAAAGGAAGCCCACAGTGAGTGAAATAGCAGTTATATTCCATCAGCAGAGAGAAATCAGGAATTAACCAACAGAGAAGGCTGCGGTGTGTGTTTCTAATGAACTACAAGGAGAGACTCAGAGACCAGACAGGATGGCTTTATGTTACCTGACAATTATGGATTGGGTTGTAGCATTTGTTCTGAGAGTTGCTGGTACTGTAGCAAAAACAGGGTAGTAAGGTAGACATGCCAGAGCCCTCACTTGTCTTTTAACTAGTAAATGCTACAGCGGCTTCTTTCCAAAAAGAGAGAGTATGCTTGGGGGCTGGAAGAGACAGTACCGTTCAAATGAAAATTCTTCCCAAATTGATCTAGAGACTCAATGTCATCCCAATCCATCTCCCAGCAGGCTTTTCCTGGATGCAGAGACATGTATGTGTATGTGTATGGTGACTTTATGTGTGTTTACCTGTGTATGTATATGTAGATGTGTGTATGTATATTGTGTTTATGTGTATGTTTAAGTGTATATGTATATTTGTATAGACCTGCATGTATATTGTGTGTTTATGTGTGTATGTATATTTGTGTTGATCTGTGTGTGTATATATTGTGTGTATACATACATGTGTAGATGCAGTGTATAGTGTTTGTGTGTGAATATGAGTGTTTATGTGTGTGTGTATGTTTACATGTGTACACACATATGTGCGTGTGTGTGTGCTTGTGTGCGTGTGCGTGTGCGTGTGCGTGTGCGTGTGTGTGTGTGTGTAGAGGTGGATTTGGGAAGAGAAATGTGAGAAGACCTGACGTGTCTGAGTCTGTTGAGGAAACAGTCTCCACTGTCTACATTCTGTGTTCACAGCATTACCTGGGAAGAACAGGAGAAGAGCATGTCGGGAGGCTGCCAGTGAAGGTCAGAGAGGCTGAAGGTGGAAACATCAGTGAAAATGTCAGGGGCAGGTGTCAGGCGAGAACCGGAATTCTACTGCCTCCGTCAGGCGGGAGCTTCTGCAGGGCTGTGTGCCCACCACATCGGCACTAGGGAGAGACCCACAGACCAGTCCCGTCCTACCAGCAGCCCTCCTCGAGTGGGGTCTTCCTCTCCCAAACCTCACACATACTCTCATTCTCTGACTGTGACCCAGAGTCACACAGGTAGGGCAGTACCCCGACCTCAGATGGTGAGTGACAGTGCTAGCGGCCGCCCACAGCCCCACCAGGCCCCTGTCCCATTTCACCAAGTATGCTCCTAAGGCCAGAACCTGAACGTGTGGCCCCTTCTCATAAACGCTGTCACCACCTGCATCACTCCCGGAGTTCATACAATCCCCCACATGGCACATCCACCGGGGAGAAATTGCCTTTAACACAACCACTGAAAATGTGACCATGGTTCCTGCTAATTAACCTCTCTTTATTTTCATTTGAACAGAAATAGATTCTAGCAAAGTGACGGGCATCTATTCAAATGAGTCATTAAAAGCCCACCGGCAGCTGCTCACAGGCGATGATAAATGCCTCTTGTAGAGATTTATGATGGAGAAAAGCAGTGCACCTCATTTGCCATTTTCTCTCCAAGGAGGATGCACAGGGGCTCACCTTCAGGTTACCGTATGTATCACTCTTCTATCTCTTGCTTCTGAATCCAGAACATGGAGGCCTGCAGATTTACTGCCTGTAATGCCACTTCCCCCTCCCAGGATGGCAGAGACCAGCTTGTTGTTGTTTAAATTATTTGTTTATTGGCCACAAGGGCAGCATGTGGGACCTCAGTCCCCCAACCAGGGACTGAACATTGGAAGTCAGGAGCTTTAACCAGTGGACCACCAGGGAAGTCTCATAGCAGAGCCCAGCTTTGCTCTGAGACTTGAGTGAATTTGACTGATCTGAGGTATTCTCTCTCCAGGAATCAATCCAGGCGGCCCAAGGAGCCTTAAGGGACCTGAAGGAGGTTGTGGGTTCCTCTCAGAAGGGTTTCCCTCGGTCATCCAAGAGGCCAGGCAGGACAGCATCTCACCTCTCGACAGACCTCATCCTACCTGGATGTGGCACCCAGCCAGCCATCTTCATGGTGAAGCAGTGTGGAAAGCGGCCAGGCTGAGGGCAGCACAGCGGGGACAAGGCTCCTGGTGCCTAAAGGTAGGATGGAGTGCTGCGCTTGCCCCTTCTCTGCAGGGCAGTGGACATTTGATGTCTGCTGCTTTCCATTAACGGACCTGGGGTTATTTGCATCCCAAAATGTCTTACTTGATAGCAACTGTTCTTTTCAGAATCCTTAGTTATGACCCTGGGCATCCTCGCATGCTCAGTTGCTTCAGTCATGTCCAACTCTTTGCCACCGCATGACTGTAGGCTGCCAGGCTCCTCTGTCCATGGGATTCTTCAGGCAAGAATACTGAAGTGCACTGCCATGCTCTCCTCCAGGGGATCTTCCCCCACCCAAGGACTGAATCCATGCCACTCGCATCTCCTGCATTGCAGGCAGATTCTTTATTGCTGATCACCAGGGAAGCCCCTTCCTCTCCTCAGAAGTGAAATTTAATGAGAGCATGAGGTCACATTAAACTCTAGACTTGCCGCCTTCATAAGCTCATCTCTGTTCCTCAATTAAATCATCGTGATAACTGATATTTCCATTCTGTCATATTAGGACTAGCTGCTAACTGTAATCCATCCTCAATGGATTTGAATAAAAGCCGGTAATGAAGTCAAGAAATCAGCCACGTTGGGTCCATAAGGAATCTTATGGCTGGTGGGGCACTTTTACAATGCTTGTGTCACTAGGATCTTCCCAGAGCAAGCTGGAAAAGCAGCTACTCTTTGAACAGATGAACATATTTTATTAGTTTTTATTGATCTTATTGATTTTTTTTGCT
Organism: Neotragus moschatus; assembly: GCA_006410615.1. Taxonomy (NCBI): domain Eukaryota; kingdom Metazoa; phylum Chordata; class Mammalia; order Artiodactyla; family Bovidae; genus Neotragus; species Neotragus moschatus. Next base: position 360,083 of record SJYA01000276.1, read on the forward strand.
TTTATGCTTCCACAATTATAGGCTGCTTCAGCAGTAAATATGTGAAACTTTTGTTTGAAAAGGTTAGACCGATTCATTAACAGTCATGCTTTCTTTTATATTTTGGGCAGAGAATCTGATGGAATTTGCCACAAAATGTTTCAAGCTGAAATTGATGTCACCAATCACATTACTGTTTTCTTGCATTCTTTCTACTGTTAATAGGGGGCTTACCTGATGGCTCAGCAGTAAAGAATCTGACTGCAATGTGGGAGATACTGGTTCAGTCCCTGGGTTGGAAAGATCCTCTGGAGAAGGAAATGGCAACCCACTCCAGTATTCTTGCCTGAAAAATCACATGGACAGAAGGGCCTGGGGGCTACAGTCCATGGAGTCACAAAAGAGTTGGACATGACTGAGCAACTAACCACGAGCACTGTTAACAGTGTTGGTTGATTGGTTGTTGGCTAATTCTAAGAAATCTTCAAAAGTGGATGACAACTCTGCAAAGCATTCTATCAACACACTTAATCCCACAACACTTTTCCTTAAGGAGAGAGAAATAACTTAGATTTATGATGATATAAAGAGATTCATGTTAATATGGTAAGCATAATAATAACGGGGCTTCCCTGGTGGCTCTAGTGATAAAGAACCCACCTGTCAATGTAGGAGATGAAAGAGATGCAGGTTCAATCCCTGGACTGGGAGGATCTCTTGGAGGAGGGCATGGCACCCTACTCTATTATTCTTGCCTGGAGAATCCCATAGACAGAGCAGCCTGGTGGGCTACAGTCCATGGGATCACAAAGAGTCAGACATGACTGAACTGACTTAGCATGCATGCAATAATAATATTGTAGTGATTTTTTAAGACCTTTATCTTTTGAAGATAATTTCTGAAATATTTATAAGTGAAATGCTAGTGTCTGAAATTTGTTCTAAAATTCAGGGTGGAAAGAGTGGGTGGAATAAAAATGAAATCAGATCAGCTGTGACTTGATAATTAATGAACCTGATGGAGATGAACTTTTGCATATGTTTGAAATTTTCAATAACAAAAAGTACTTTTGAAAACTTTCAGGACAATCCAAAATTAAATTTTAAAATACACTTTCATCTGCAATAACATCTAAAAGAATAACAGAAAGAATACCTAGGAGTAACGTTTTTAAAAGAAGTACAAACGTAAACTGCAAAACTATGAAACAAATAATTTCATCTACATAACTGGGGAAGGATACCACGATCATGGATCTAAAGATTTACTGCTATGATGGCAATATTCCCAAGACTGATTTACAGATTAAATCAATTCCTATTGGTTGGATGGCATCACTGACTCAATGGACATGCTGCTGCTACTGCTGCTAAGTTGCTTCAGTCGTGTCCAACTCTGCAGGACCCCAGAGACGGCAGCCCTCCAGGCTCCCCTGTCCCTGGAATTCTCCAGGCAAGAACACTGGAGTGTGTTGCCATTTCTTTCTCCAATGCATGAAAGTGAAAAGTGAAAGTGAAGTCGCTCAGTCGTGTCCGACTCTTAGCGACCTCATGGACTGCAGCCTACCAGGCCCCTCCGTCCATGGGATTCTCCAGGCAAGAGTCCTGGAGTGGGTCAACGGACATGAGTTAGAGCTAACTCCAGGAGAAAGGGAAGGACAGGGAAGGCTGGCATGCTGCAGTCCATGGGGTCACAAAGAGTCAGGCACGACTGAGCAACTGAACAACATCAAGATCTTGGCCAATTTGTTTGTAGAAACTGATAAACTGATTTTAAAATTCTTATGAAATTGCAACGGATCCAGAATAGTCAAAATAATCTTTTGAAAGAAGAACAAAGTAGGAGGACTTACATTTCTCAATACGAAGCAAGTATTGCCGACGTGGGTTCTTGGATTTTATCCATAAAAACTGAGGCCAGATGAGAAATTCAGGCTTCATTGGGACTTGTGCTGGAGCAGGAGGAGGGAGCAAAAACAAGTGCCAAGTTAACAACTAACCCTAACCCTACCTGCTCCCTTAAATGGAGTACAGGTGCAGTGGTGATCTGATTCCTTAAGTGGAGGGAGGGTAGGGGAAGATCAGTGGTGCTCCCAGACACAGAACAACTAGACATCAAAATGAGAAACCCACAGAAAATATTTACAACAAAACTAGGAGACAAGGTACCTCTGCGTGCCCCAAGATACAAACATCCGCGCAGGAGAACTGAGAAAGAAGCTGGCAGAACAAGTAAAGGGGTCCTCCTGGGAGTTGATGGATGACTCCCGAACAGAACTGTTTCAAAGGACTTAGTTTAAAGGTCTAACATTATTTGCAAATTTTCTTTAACAGAGGTCCTAGGCAAATAAAAGCCAGCCTGCATTCCAGCTCTGTGTAGCTTTGTATTGGGATAGTGGTATAGAACCCTTCTGTCAATGCTGGGTTTGATCCCTGGGTCGGGAAGATCCTCTGGAGGAGGGCAACCTACTCCAGTACTCTTGCCTGGAGAATTCCATGGACAGAGGAGCCTGGTGGGCTACAGTCCATGGGGTCGCAAAGAGTCAGACACAACTGAAGCGACTTAATGTGCGTGCATACATAGCAATGTATTGTATCCCTAAAGTCCCTCCATGGAATTCCTAGTGGTCCGGTGGTTAGGACTCCAAGCTTTCACTGCCGAGGGTCCAGGTTCAAACGCTGGTTAGGGAACTGGGATCCTGAAAGCAGCACCACTCAGCCAAAATAACTAACCAACAAAACAAAAAAGTTAAAGTGCCTCTTCTTTCCTCCCCTTGTTCTTTCAGTCAGACTGTGTCCTGTAATTTTTTTTTTAAATTCGAACTCAAAACTCATCTCCTAAAGAAACCTTATAGGATTGGTCCTTCCAGGTTAATCCCTACTTGAGGACAACTCCCTCCAGTTCTCAGATGCCTAGTTTCCAGGATATATTTCCTCATGTTGAGGTTTTGTGCTTTTTCCAGGTGGGCCTGCCCAGTGAGTGCAGGCTTTCCTGGACAGGAGGCTGCTTTCTCTGCATCACCCCAGGGCGACCAGGATGGGTTAAGTAGGGCACAACAGAAAAGCCATTCTGATGCCAGTTCCTGCACGATCATGGGCAAGTGAGGACCATTCACGTTCCACTTTAAGCAGTCTGCTTATGGATGTGTGATCTCTGATGGCTCATCAATGTGCTCTGTCTTGTTTTAAAATGCTGAGAGGATTATTAAAGAAAACCAGTGTCCTTTTTACCTACTCCTGAGGGAAGTATTGAAAGTATTGTACTATGCTCAGTAAACTTCCCAACTGCTTTTCTGTTTGAAAACTTGTTTATAATTTAGAGAGCAAATTTATATCTAGGTGAGCCAAAGTGACGTCCTGTGGCACATTTTCAGCAGCCCACTCAGAACATCATTGGTATTCAGCCAAAGGAATGAAGAGAGGTGGATATTACGCAAACCCACTTGACCAAGCATATTTTACAAGGCTGTCCTCCCCTGTAAAGGATGATATAGGATACTAATTTGTGATTTAGATACTAATTAAGCAGTTGGGAATGGATCATCTTTTCCAAACAGTTAGGGAGATCTTTCCATTTCAAACAGGTTACTCTTCCGGGAAAGAAAAAAACAAAGATGGGTTATTAAACCCCGCCCTTTTTTCCGCAAGGCTTTTGAGTTTTCACTCAAAATCATCTGGTATCACTATATAACCATGTAGTTAGAGTGCTTAAAAATTAATTGGACTTCTAATAGTGAACAGATTCACAGTAGATAAGGTGCCTGTTGAAAAGGCAAGGCATCTGCCTCTCAACTGCACATAATAATTGCCAAAAGCAGACTTTGTGAATTGTGATGTATGTCTGATGACTGATTTCTGTCTTCGCTGATGAGAAGTTAATTACTCAACACACCCCAGAGAAATCATCTTCTTTAACAGCCAATGCAAACTTCAGAAAATAAGTCGAAAACGTAACTTGCCTGTATCTGGCACTTCCCCCAAGTCCATTGGTTGGTAAGTATTCACTGGGCATTCACACTACAGCTGGCACGCACATTAACAACCAGAATTTATTACTTGCTCATCAGAAGCCTGGCTCTAGTGGAGAGATGATATTACCAGTTGGATATACTAATCACAGTTTATGTTTCCCAAAGGACACAGAGGGAGAGCCTTAAGGAGACCCCAAAGAGAGCATCTTTTCTCCCCTCCACTCCTCAGCAATAAGATAGGTCCTTCAGCAGATCTTTCAAGTTCTACCGAAGTTTAGAATTAAGCACTTTAAACATGACTAGTCCCAGCAGCATGATCTACTTCTCAACCTGATCTTGGCTGATTGCTGGCAAAACCCTCTGCTCAGATGATCTTGGGCACATAAGCCAGGTGGACCAGGGAGGTGCAGAGGGGAAAAGCTGTCACATTGTAACAGGAAGAATACTTCTGACTCACTATCAGATCTGTTTGCTTTACCTTAACCTTTGTTTTTGTTTGCAACAACCAACCCTTTGTATAATAATACAAAAAAAAAAGTGTTAGTCGCTCAGTTGTGTCTGACACTGCAACACCATGGATTGTAGCCTACCAGGCTCCTTTGTCCATGGAATTTCCCAGGTAAGTGGAAAACCGACTGGAGTAAGTTGCCATTTCCTGCTCCAGGGATCTTCCCAACGCAGGGATGGAACCCGCATCTCCTGCATTGGCAGGCAGGTTCTTCACCACTCATTGAGCCATCAGGGAAGCATTGGCTTAATAAGAAAAGTAGCAGGAAGAAAAGTAGGTAAAGTGCGCAGGGGTTGGAGGCCTCGCTTCTGCATTCTCAGATACATTGCTAGAGGCTTTCTTTTCTAACATTATCTGCACCTTTTTTCCTGCTCCTCCAGCCAAACAGGTTCCACTATGTCCTATAGGATCTTCTCCCTCCCCAACGCCCCTGTCCAACGTGTGTGAGCAAAAATCTTATATGTGATTTCAAATTCAGCCCAACGTAGCCCTGGCTCTGCAGACTCCCTTTTGCTGTTCTCACCTGGAAGGGGAGGTGTGCTGGTCAAAAAACAGAAAAAGCCCTGATCTGCAGCAATTGCTCATTCACATGGGAATGAGCACCCCACAGGAAGAGTTGTGAACATTCAGCTTTCAGAGCCGGGAAGCTGTTCAGCCAACTAATTGGGCAAACCGCAGTCCTAGGGAGTGATGTCTCTTTTTTGTGAATGCCTTAGCCATCCATCTGCATTGTCCTGGTCCTCACCACTTTCTACCATGGAGAATGGTGACTTCTGCACGCCGTCCCTCTCCTCCCCAAAAGCATCCCCCCGCCCGCCTCCCACCCCAGCTGTGTGGACACTGACAACTTTAAGAGCCTGTTTTCTGTCTATTAAGCACAATCCCATCAGCAACTCTGTGTCTTGGGGCTGTTACAGAACTCAGGAGAGGTTGACACGTGGGAGCATCTCACATCACAGTCCCTGCCTGGCTCCTGGTGGACACTGAATAGACGGAGGTTTTCTCCTCTTCTTGAAAAGTGTTGGTTGCTCAGTCATGTCTGACTTTGCAATCTTATGAGCTGTAGCCCACCAGTTTCCTCTGTCCATGGATTTCCCAGGCAAGAATACTAGAGTGGGTAGCCATTCCCTTCTCCAGGGTTTCTTCCCGACTCAGAGATCAAACTTGGGTCTCCTGCATTGCAGGCAGATTTTTTTTTTTTACTGTCTGAGCCACCAGGGAAGCCCTACTCTTCTTAGTTTTTTTTTTTTTTTTTTTTTTTTTTTTGGCCTTGTGTAATTTAAGGAGGACTGTCACCTGTCTCTTATACACATCTTACTACAGGGGCATTAAAGTTAAGTTTTGGTTTTTCAAGATGAATATAAGCATATTTGAAGTTAGAGAAAAGTTGCTTGTTAGTGGGAAGAGTTGAAGATATTCTGTGAAGAGTTAGCTCTGAGAGCAAGATCTGGAAGGAAGTGTGCTGGCATTTAATGCAAAGATAAGGGGAAAGAGGCCAGGGGAGATAANTGCAGTGAGCAGGGGTTACTCTCTAGTTTCATTGCACAGGCTTCTCATTTTGAGCATCACCAGCTCTAGGTACATAGGCTCAGGAGTTGTGGTACATGGGCTGAGTTGCTCTGAGGCATGTTTAATCTTCCTGCAAAAGAAATCAAATGCATGCCCCTACCTTGGCAGGTAGATCCTTTACCACGGAGCCACCAGAGAAGTCCCCTCTTCTCAGGTCTTTAACACTCTTAGGACAGGAGTCCTGTTATGATTCATTTTTAAATCATCCCAAGTGTCAAGAATATTGCCTTGTAACTAAGTAGTCACTGTCGAAATATTCTTGTTGCTGTATCCACTGAAAAAAAGGAGTAGCTGATAGCAAGGTTGAGGCAGGAAGGGGACCTGAGCACAGAACTCACTGGGGCACAGGGCGTGGGCAACCAGAAGAGGGAAGAGAAGCTCAGGGAAGTGATCTGCCCAAGCCCACAGTTTCCCTGAAGAACCTGAGGTGGCACCTCCTTCCTTAGGCCTTCTCATCTCTGCTGGGCAAGCACTTACTGCTGCTTACTGCCAAATTCTGGCTTTGGTTGAGCTGAAAGTCAGGGTCAGGGCCACCCACAACCTCCCAAGGGGGTCATAAGGACAGCAGTGGCTAATCTACATGTGTTGTTGATGGTGTTCCCATACACTTCATCCCTTGGGGCAGGAGACCTTGGCAGCAGTGTCTGGTGGTGGGAAGGAGACTCAGGTAGGAAAGCTGGATTTAGGGACCTTTGTGCATAGGCAGCATGTGTTTCACAATCTCTGGCCTGCTTGAACAGATAAATATATATCAATGAAATACCATCTACACCTAAAAAGCTTGGAATCCACTTACAGTTTCTATCTGATTTTGCCTTAGGGCAAATGTTAATCTTTTCTTATATCTCTGCTGCTCATCTTTTATCTAAAAACCATGGAATTTCTACTGCTTAGGACAGGGAACTCTACTCAATACTCTTGATAACCTAAATGGGAAAAGAATCTGAAAAATAATGGATATGTATCAGGTGGTGGTTTAGTCACTTAGTCGTGTCTGACTCTTGCGACCCCATGGACTGTACCCTGCCAGGCTTCTCTGTCTATGGGGTTTTCCAGGCAAGAATACTGGAGTGGGTTGCCATTTCTTCCGCCAGGAGATCCTCCTGACCCAGGGATTGAATTCATGTCTGATGCATTGCAAGCAGATTCTTTACCACTGAGCCACCAGGAAGCCCTAGATAGGTCTGTGTATAGCTAAATTGGCAGATGACACTGCCCTTATGGCAGAAAGTGAAGAGTAACTAAAAGGCCTCCTAATGAAAGTGAAAGAGGAGAGTAAAAAGCTGGCTTAAAGCTCAACATTCAGAAAACGAAGATCATGGCATCTGGTCCCATCACTTCATGGCANAGCAAGCATCTTTTAGTTTCACAGCTGCAGTCACTATCTGCAGTGATCTTGGAGTCCCCAAAATAAAGTTTGCCACTGTTTCCCCATCTATGTGCCATGAACTGATGGAACCCTTATCTTTCTCAGAAGCTCCTGGCAAAATTCTTCTCCTGCTATATGACAGAAAGTGAAGAAGAACGAAAGACCCTCTTGATGAAAGTGAAAAAGGAGAGTGAAAAAGTTGGCTTTTAAGCTTTAGCTCAACATTTAGAAAACTAAGATCATGGCATCCAGTCCCATCACTTCATGGCAAATAGATGGGGAAACAGTGGAAAAGGTGACTGAATTTATTTTTCTGGGCTCCAAAATCACTGCAGATGGTGACTGCAGCCATGAAACTAAAAGGTGCTTACTCCTTAGAAGGAAAGTTATGACCAACCTAGATAGCATATTGAAAAGCAGAGACATTATTTTGTCAACAAAGGTCCATCTAGTCAAGGCTATGTTTTTTCCAGTGGTCATGTATGGATGTGAGAATTGGACTATGAGGAAAGCTGAGCACCAAAGAATTGATGCTTTTGAACTGTGGTGTTGGAGAAGACTCTTGAGAGTCCCTTGGACTGCAAGGAGATCCAACCAGTCCATTCTAAAGGAGATCAGCCCTGGGATTTCTTTGGAGGGAATGATGCTAAAGCTGAAGCTCCAGTACTTTGGCCACCTCATGCCAAGAGCTGATTCATTTGAAAAGACCCTGATGCTAGAAAAGATTGAAGGCAGGAGGAGAAGGGGAGGACAGAGGATGAAATGGTTGGATGGCATCACTGACTCAACAGACATGGTTTTGGGTGGACTCCAGGAGTTGGTGATGGACTGGGAGGCCTGGTGTGCTGCGGTTCATGGAGTTGCAAAGAGTTGGATATGACTGAACAACTGATCTGACTGACTGTGTATTCAACCCACAAAGGAATATACTCCTGGATTTCTAAAGTATTACTTTCTGGTATGAGGTGGTGGATTTGCTAGAACCACTTGAGCCACCACCTTGGAGGGAGGGCTTCTGCACTTGCTTGCATAGCTGAAAATCATCAGGGAGTTAAAGAAACATCTATAACACCACCCACAGGCCTGTTGCAGGAACAATCACTTTGAGTAAGAAGTTGAACAAGATCAATTGTTTCCAAATTTGGTTTACAGTAGTGGGAACTTTAACACACACACATACACACACATCATCATCATCATCATCATCATCATCCTGTGAAACATTTTATACAACACAGAAGTGGAGCAGCTCTGGCAATAGGCAGTGAAGCCCTGTTGCCCAAGGCAACCCCTGAGGCAACTTCTTAGAATTCTTGACATTTGAAATCCACATGGCCAGATGGTCTTTGAGCTCACTTTCAACCTCAAAATTATATACCCCACATAATTAACTTCTCTAATTCGAGGAAGGTAAGCCCAGGCAAAACAGAATGCCAAACAAACCAAATGACCAAAAGGCTTATTTGCTTGTTGCAACCATGATGGTTCCCTTTACACACATACACATATACTGTATACTCGTTCCAATACCTATTCCTAATTTTTTTTCAATATTTTCAAAGTAAAACGTTAGCACTGACATAAAAAACTATTTTTGATAATATGTTTTAATAACGTGATGGGGAAAATTTTATAATATAAAATACACTGTCTGAAATACATTCCTAAAATGGAAATGGACGTCCATGAATGGATGGATAGATTGACAGCTTTTTTTTTTTTGTCCCTTTCTTGTTTCCCCATTTCTGTTCCCCTCTGACCTTGAAAGAACCTAGTTATAAGAATGAGATCTCTAGGCAGTTTAATCTAATTCCTGTCCTTTTTTGAATGCATGCCATGCTTCACCTAACCTGTTGATTTTTTTCCCTGGATAAAAAGAAGTAGAAATAAAGAATTAAGTATTTAAAGAATGACTAGTTCTCTATCTCCAACAGCTCCCTTAACAATCCTGCAGGCAGTTCACATGGGCAAGAAAACATCTGAAGAGAGACTCAGAGAGTTTCCACTCTGTGGAGAAGAATGCAGGACCCAACCTCCTGCCTCGATGATTCATTGAGATTCTCCCCCCCTTTTCCCTTTAATAACAGTCATGGCAGTGCATAATCTTGGGAGTTGGTCTCAGACCTGAGTCCACCCTCTTCCCATTTGTCAGCTTTTTTGATTAAAGCACCTTTTCCTTCCCCTGACATTTGCCTCTCAATTATTGGCTTTTGAGCAGTGAGCAGCCAAACCCAAGTTTGGTAACAGATAGATGGATGGATAAACACAGAGTTAGATAAATAAATATATGTGTGGTCTTTAAAACATCAGAATAATCATGCAGGTACAAGAGATTTTTTTCTTATTTATATGCATTGTATTGTATTAAAAAAGCATGTACTACTTCTATAAATGGAGGGATAAAACCATTAATAATTATTAATTTAAAAAAGCAAAATTAGGCATCCTGAGCTCCAGGCTGGGAAAAGCAGGCTAAGATGGAGTGGAGGCCCCTATCTTTATTCACATAAAAATAATTCAGTCAATTGATGCCTCAAAGTGTCCCCTCAGCTAAAGTCATGAATCAACTCTGTGTTCTGCCTGCTTCCAAAGACAAAATATAGGTCTCTTAGGACCCACTATGGAGATTCAAACAAGTCACTGCAAGTCAAGGAGAAATGGCTTTTCTTATGCGCCTTGGCAAGGCACTTTCTAACTTGAACTATACTTCCTTTGCCCCTAAAGACTGGGAAAATACAGGTTGTGAAACATGAAAATAAGTAATAGAATGCAGACAGAAATTCTCCATTTAAATAGTTCAGATGAAGTAGCCAGAGATTGCATGCTGCCCGCTCCAGAAGTGCACATCTGAAAGCTTTAGGAAACAACGTATCATCGTTATATTATTCTCTGTGAATCCAGCACTTGGAAAACATACAGCATCTTGGCTTTTTCCACAAATCACTCATCCATCTTATTTCTGAAAAAATTAACTGGGGCAATAATCAAAAGCTACTTTGAAGGAAAAGAAATATTATACAGTATATGTTTTACTATTAAGAAAAACAATGGAAGTCTGTCATTTAGCTCTATTGGCAGAAGATGACAAAATAAAGAAAACTACTAAATTCATCTGCAAGTAAAATTCAGGTCCCAGGCAAATCATTAACAACGGAATGAAGAACAAGAAAGGTATGGATTAAGATTTCTGGTATTCTTCCTCCAACCCCAAACCACAACCACAAAGCCCTGTAGCTTTGTTGGGTTCCAGACTAGTCTCTTAGTATAAATTTCCTGGGTGCATCGAGTATCCCCAGTTTGCTCCATGGGCAGGAACATGGTAATTCAGAAGGTAGCATAGACACGAGTGCTTGAAAAGTGCCAAAGGTTGAAGGGGTACGAAGACAGAGACAGAAATTTTTGTTTGTTGCTTTCTTCATTTTTAAGTCAAGAGAAAAACTGAAGTACATTAATGTGGTTGGTTAATTCAACCGCAAACTATTACATGTAGAATGAATAAAGGACAAGTTTCCCCTTATGATTTCCGTTTATTATTAGGGGAAACAGACTGCCTGAAATCGCCCACTCTGGTCAGGCAACATAGTAACCATCTGTGTGAGTTATTTGAGGACAAGAAGTTCTAGCAAGGAACACAGAACTGACTAGCCACCACCAACCAGAAGAATTTGAGAACAGTCAAAAGAGGATGCCACATGTCTTGCCACCTCCCAGAGTCCTTCTCCCTGGCATCCATTTTTGCTGAACAATGCATGCATCACCAGGAAAGATCCTGAATCAGAGTGATGGCTAGAGATAACCAGGAAACTAATCCCATCATCATAAAACCCAAGATTGAAAGCCACATGGCAGAGCAGTTCTCCTGGGTTCTCTTACCCTCCTGCTCTCTGCCTGGGCACCCCTTTCCAATAAAATCTTTTGCTTTGTCAGCACATGTGTCTCTGCATACAATTCATTACTGATTGTTAGACAGAGCCCACTCTTGGGCCCTGGTATGGGTCCCCTCTTCCTACAATAGTACTGTATAGCACAGGGAACTATGTCCAATATCCTGGGATGAACCATAATTGAAAAGAATATTAGAAAAGAATGTATCTATGTATTTCTGAGTCACTGCTGTATAACAGAGATTGGCACAACATTGTAAATCAGCAATACTTCAGTAAAAAATAAGTAAATAAAGAGTTATAGGAGGAAAAAAAGCATCTATTGAGACAGAGAAATACAGACATATGGTGAGCAGAAGCTAAATTTTGGATTTATAGGCAATTCCATCAACAAGAAGTGTCCTTGAAGCTTGGCTTTCTCTTGGCTGCTGTTCACATCTTTCTTGAGTGGGCTTCTGACCTTCAGTATGGCCTAGTGCCAAGGTATGAGGTTGACTATGTCTCCCGAATTCCAGTAATACTGAAATTAGGGATGATCATCATGAACAAGTTCCTATTATGGTAAGGGAGAATCTAGAAATTTTCTCTCTTCTGTTACAAATATTTTTAATGATTTGATTCCTAAAAGTAAGTTATAATAATTTTTTCCAACCACACCTGACTGGTGGCTAATCATATAACAATTGAGAGTAGATACCTCATAGACTATTTTGGTATAAATTGAATTTGCAAGCCTGAGCGACTCTTAAATATTGATGATGGCACAGGGTTAATTGAGCAACAATGAAGACTGTTCTGCAAGTGGATACACTGTAATTTCCAGCCTGTTCAGAGCCCTTATTCATTCAACAGTTGTCTGATGAAAGGACTGATCACTGAAAATTATAATGCTAAATTCTTACTCAACTGCAAAACCTACTGTTGCCCCAACCCCACATTTCTCCAACTCAATTCATATTTCAAGCATTGTACTCTATTGTTAAAATAGACTTCATACCTTTAGGACAAAGAAGTTGCTCTTCATCAAGACATATAAGATCTCCTATAAACCAGTGTCTATCAGAAGTGCTGGATTTATGGCTCACTGAGTCACTCACCATCCTATTTCCAATCCAGCTTCTCGATCCTCAAAGTTGTCTGTAGATTGTTTCTTGCTTCCTTTTACTCCACATCCCTTTCTGTTAACATTTCCAGACTCCCCAGGCCTTTACTTACAGCCATAAATGAGAATTCCCTTCTTTCTAGCCTTAATACAATGAAACAGAAACTGAGCAGGACCCTGTGGGGCCCTTCTGGATACTCTCTGGATCTCCCATTTTGTGTTTGTAGGAAATAGATTTCATTCAGCCTCCTTGATCTTCCTAAGTTGCTAAGAGTAGTTTCAAACAGTTGCTAATTAGGGAATGGAGGGGTTGTAGAGCCAAGCGAGGAGAGCCAAGAAACAATAGCACAGCCCTTGGTCAGGGTCCTGGTTCCTCCTCAAGGGATACACACAACAGTATCTTTGAGCTCTTTTTCAGGAACTAAGGCCCCTGCCCAAGTACAGGAGGGTAACCTCAGGCCAAGCAAGAGATTCCAGGAGCACAGCCTCTTATCTCACCACGACCCGATCAGAAGAAAGCCACACTTGCTGCAGCCTTCACCCCAAATGCTGTCTATAAAAGCTTTTCCTCAAAAATCATCAGGGAGTTCAGGGTTTTTAAGAAGGAGCCACCCATTATCCTTTCTTGACCCCGAAATAAGCCTATATTTCTCTGCTCCAAACTGTGATATTTTGGGTTTGTTTGGCCTTATGTGCATTGGGAATTTGCATTAACAAAGTCATTCCTGTAATCACATCACTAGTATTCTCTTGCCCTTAATTTTTAAGTATTTGTTTCTCCATATTATATTCCCTAAGGGTAGAAATCCAGTCTTATTAGTTAGGATAGTCCCAGATCCTAGTATAGAGCCCAACATATAGTAAGATAATAACACACAGTAGTTTTATTGAATGAATACACATATGACCCTCAGGTGACTTGTACAAATGGTTTACTGCTTCCAGTGGGAATATTAGAAAATTAGAAACTCTGAAGACTGGTTTAAGAGTTGAGTAGTGCTGTGGTTTACCTGCTGTCCCCCTAAATTCATATATAGAAGCCCCAGTGTTACTGTATTTAGAAATAAGGTTTTCAAGAAGTAATTAAGGTTAAACGGGGGAATGCGGCTGTGCGCTTGCAAGACACCGAGTACCAGCGGGCAGTTTTGAGTTTCGCTCCGGAGCCAGGTCTCGAGACCCTATGCTTGCCACCGAGATG
>SJYA01000276.1:373796-469794 GCA_006410615.1 Neotragus moschatus
CGAGATTGGATGGGGGAGGGGGTGGGGGAGGGGGTGGCTCTGGGAGCCTCACGAGGGACCGCACAAGAGGCTTTAAGGATGGCCTCAGATCTGGAACAATTATGCTCTCATATTAATGAAAAGATTGGCAATATTAAAAAAAACTCTATCATTGAGAAATTGTGGGAAAGAACATACCTTGAAGACCATTTTAAATAAAATAGGAGATGAGATCATTGTAGTAAATGAACTTCTAAATAAATTGGAATTGGAAATTCAGTATCAAGAACAAATCAACAGTTCTCTCAAGGAACTCTTTGAATCTCTTGAAGAAGATTATAAAGATGTGGAACATCTCGAAGAAAACATCCCTCCCCATTTGCCTCAAGTAACAGTTACCCAGAACTTTGTTAACATATCAGATCTTGACCCTGAAGAACCAGCCAAAGTTGAGGAACCTGCACCCTCAAAGAAGCCTCCCAAAGAGCAAAGAAGTATTAAAGAAATGCTGTTTATAACTTCTGATGAGTTTAATGGCATTCCTGCGTACATGAAATCCAGCTTAACCTATTGTCACATTAATGATGTTATTAAAGAAATCAACAAGGCAGTTGTTAGTGAATATAAGGTCCTACATCAACCAAAAAAGTCTATGAGTTCTGTGGCCAGAAATCTCTATCACAGATTTATTGACGAAGAAACGAAGGAAACCAAAGGTCATTATTTTGTAGTGGAAGCTGACATAAAAGAGTTCACAGCTTTGAAAGTCGACAAGAGGTTTCATGTGATACTGAATATTTTACGACACTGCGGAGGCTGTCAGAGGTCCGAGGGAAAGGGCTTACCCGATATGTTATAACTTAATGTCCTTGTGAGCTTTTGAACCAGCTAACAGGGTTTAGAGGCTGTTCCTATAGTTTCCTTACATGTAATTTTTTAATACATAATTTTTTTAGCTTTTTCATTCTTTTTTTGTTTCTTCTAAAAATAAAGCATGTATATTTAAAAATCCGCTACCTTACAGTAAGTCCTTAATCACCTACCATGTGAGTCTCTATTCTAGGCATACAGTGGAACTAAGAAATGTTCCTATTTAGTTTTTGTGTTCAGTGATAGTGCCGCCAGTCCCAATAAGAGGGATGCAGATAAAAGCCAAAGTTCAAGAAGGGAAGATCATGGAAGGCGAGGCTCTTTGAAATTAAAGGTCATTAGTGTCTCTATTGAGAGAAGGCAATGGCACCCCGCTCCAGTACTCTTGCCTGGAAAATCCCATGGATGGAGAAGCCTGGAAGGCTACAGTCCATGGGGTCGCTGAGGGTCGGACACGGCTGAGCGACTTTCACTTCACAAAGTCACAAGCATAGGGTCCCAGTATGACAGGATTGATGGACCTATAACAAGAGGAAGAAAGAGATCTCTTTGCAAGAATACAATAAAGAAAGACAATGTGAGCATGTATCGAAAAAGCAGCAGTCTATAAGCCAAAAAGAGGGTCTTCACTGGGAACTGAATTGGCTGATTGCTTCATCTTGGACTTTCAGCCTGGCTGTTTCCTTCATCTTGGACTTTCAGACTTGAACTGTGGGAATTAAATTTTTGTTGTTTAAGCTACTCAGTCTTTGGGATTTTGTTAGTGGTTGACTGAGCTGATTAATACAGGCAGCAAATAACAATGACATATGGTAATTTATGTGTTTCAATGCTATTCTTTCTATTCTTCCCACCCTCTCCTTGCCCCACTGTGTCCATATGTAAAATAGATAGTCAGTGGGAATTTGCTATATGATGACTGATGACGAAAGCTCAAACTTGGTGCTCTGTGACTACCTAGAGGAGAGTGATGCGGTGAGAAGTGGGAGGGAGTCTCAAGATGCAGGGGATATATGTATGCCTCTTGCTGATTTATGTTGATGTATGACAGAAACTAACACACTATTGTAAAGCAATTATCCTCCAGTTAAAAATAAATAAAAGCAATGACAGTTTATGATAATAGTCTAAGAAATAAGAAAAGAAAAAAGCCCATCTGAAGAGGCTCTAAGAAGTGGACTAATAAGACCTGAAGTTCTCAGTGCTTATCAAAGTGAAGAAACTCAGTGATTGCTGGATGCCTTTCAAACTACTGGGGACAGACACTGAGTTTCATTTATAGATTCTGTCATTGTAATCCAACATTTTGAAAAATAGCAAAGAAACTGTCAGTGAGGTGGTTCATCTGCAGAGCACTTAAGCACCTGCATAAGGGCTGAGGTCTGTTAAGTATCAGATTCCAACTGTAAGCCTGTCTCAGTCAGTCTTGCTCCTGCCAACCACAAACTCCCACTGTGAATCTGGTTAACTGCTTGATGAAACTTTGTCTACTTATCCATAACTTAAAAAATAGCTCTTTTAATGATATGTGACATTGTCCTTGAAATCATCGCCTATTTTTCTTAATGAAAGTTTCCATAAATCCCATGGGAACTTTGAGACTCCTCTAATAGGGACATTGTTTGAAAAGATCTAAAAATAAAAGGCTAAAAAAAGGCTTTTTGAAAGAGTCATTAGGGAAATTGATGAGGCCTGTTTTCTTTTCTTACTGACTCCAAGGGCTCATTACGGGAGGGGGTTGAGGACAGTAAAGGGGGCCAAGGAGGAAGGGAATTAAATGATAATAGGAAGTTATGATTGCAGCCAATCTTGACCTTTTCTTCTGAAGGGACATAAAGGGAAAGGGAAAGAGTTTACCAACCTTCTAAGTAAGAGGTTCCATATATCTGCAAGTTTTCTTTATCACTTGGCACCTTCTACCTCTCTTCTCCACCAACCAAAACATGGATACACAATCACACACACACACATTTGCTGGAATGTAACTTAAGGATCTTAAATTATAGACCACATATGCTTGCATTAATACCTAGAGCAAGCTTACTGTGTAGGCTACCCACTTTTCCTTTGTAATGTGTGCTTAGAGATTATCTCAAGAAGTATATCCAAGGTCTATGTGGGAGACACTTTCAGGAACTTGGGATAAATCTGTGGAATAGAAAAGAACGCCTGTCTTGTTGAGCCAGCCTTCTGTAGATTTCATGTGGAATACCTTTTTCCTTCCATCTCTCAACTGTCTTGGTGGAAAACATGGTTGGCAAGGAGAAGGGGCCACAGGACATAGTCTTTGTGGATGAAGCTGCAGAGTAGCTGAAATCTGAGGAAGGAACAGCTATGGTTGAGGTCCCTGGACTATCAACATCTGGAACCTGGGGTCCACCACTGACTCTGCCAGGTCAGAGTTAGTGATGCCTAAGTCATCATTCCTTGTGTTCCAACCCACCTAATAACTTGAACCAATGTTTATCTTCTCTACTTCAAAAGTTGCCTGTGAGTCTCAAACATGAAAGTAGAAATGATTTTCTTTCAAGTGGGGTGACAGTTGTTCCCCAGCATCACACTGTGTCTGCCTCCTGTTGCAACTTCTCTATCAACTTTTCAACCTCATTCACTAGTTCCCCTTTCCTGAATATCTGTAATATATGCTGAGCTCTATAAGTCAATAATCTGATTTAATCTCTTTACATGTTTTATTACTATTTTTATTTTATAAATAAGGAGTCCAACTCTGAGAGTTGAAGCATTTGCCTGAGTGCATGGTTCATAGGATTTGAAGCCAACTCAATCTCATCCATAGACATGGGCTTTTTCCCCACTTCACAGTCTCTGTTTTCAAATTACATAACTCTACAAAATGATTTTTTTTCAGCACACTATGCAGTAAGTTTGCCAATTCAGTGCTTTTATATTTATATATTAGTTCATCTTTAATTCCCCAAAGAGGAAAAAAAGCTGAAACTTCATTCAAGAGATAAATCTATAGGTCAAGAGACAGGGTTTCTCTCCCAGATTCAGCTTAACTTCTTATTTTTACACTCAAATACACTGATCCTGTTCTTTTCCTGTGGTAACCTTTTAAGCCTGTTTAAATAGTTTCTGGCTTAAATCTCCCATGCTTTTAATTTTTCGTGAATTTACTTTAAGCCTTCTGATAATTCAAGTTGTTACATAAAATAGGCAATAAAATTCTTTGCACATCTGGTTTGATTTTACTTAGCAACTTAGCAACTTTGGGATTTGCTCTCCATGTCAAGGTAAATGGAAACACAATACTCCAACCCACTAGCTGAGCAGGTAATAAAAGATAACTTTAGAAACTTGGGCAGAGGCTGGGGAAAGGATTGGAGAGGAGTCAGACTGTGTGTAAATGTCCAAGACTGACTGTTAGGCTTATGGGGTCATTAATCTCACATCTACCTATTTGTGAGAAAATATAAATTTCCTTTCTGAAGTCTTCCAATATTGACAGCTAAGGGAGAGTTTTCATGTAGGGAGAGGGTATTCATGTAGGTCCAGTGTTTCTCCCTTGAAACTTAACTTGCTGTGTAGAGAACTTGTTAAATACTTCTGCTCCATTAACACTTTGGGCAAATGTAGAGTCTTGAATCTCTTCTTATGTCCTGAAGCCCAGCATACTTGAGACTAAAAATTTCAAAACAGTGTTTATCCAACTGTAAAGTGCTTACAAATCACCTGGCAGCCTTGTTGTATACTGCAGGTTCTGATTCAGTAGGCCTAGATATTCTACACTTTTAATCAGTTCCCAGTTTTCAGAGGAAAATACTACTAAAGCTCTGGAAGACCAACGGGGAAACAGTAAAGTACTTATGAAGCTAAGAAAAACATCTACAAATAATAAATGCTGGAGAGGGTGTGGAGAAAAAGGAACCCTCTTACAATGTTTCTGGGAATGTAAATTGGTACAGCCATTATGGAGAACAGTGTGAAAGTGAAAAAGAAAGTCACTCAGTCATGTCCAACTCTTTGGGACCCCATGGAATTCTCCAGGCCAGAATACTGGAGTGAGTAGACTTTCCCTTCTCCAGAGGATCTTCCCAAACTTCCCAACCTTCCCAATCTGTCCCCAGGACAGAACCTGGGTCTCCTGCATTGCAGGCACATTCTTTACTGGCGGAGCCACAAGGAAAGCCCCAGAGAACAATAGAGAGGACCCTTAAAAAACTAAATATTGAACTACCATATGATCCAGTAATACTACTCCTGGGCATATATCTAGGGAAAATTATAATTGAAAAGATAAATGCACCTCAATGATAATTGCAGCACTATTTACAATAGCCAGGATACAGAAGCAACCTACATATCCATCAACAGAACAACAAGTAACAAATATGTGGTATATATACACAATGGAATATTACTCAGCCATAGAAAAGAACAAAATAATGTCATTTGCAGCAACATGGATAGATCTAGGGAGTATCATTCTAAGTGAAGTAAGTCAGACAATGACAAATATCGTATGATATCATTTATATGTAGAAACTAATTTAAAGCTGATACAAATGAACTTATTTACAAAGGAAAAACAGAATTATAGATCTCAAAATCTAACTTAAGGTTACCAAAGGTGAAATGTTGGGGAAGTGATAAATTATCAGTTTGGGATTAACACATACACACACACATACACATAATTCCAAGCCAAAACCCCTAAGTCTACAGATTTTAGGTTCAAGATAAAATCTTGGTGAGAAAAATCAAATGAAGAATCAATGCCCAGTAAGATGGGTTCTAGACGTAACAGATGTGGGTGATGTCCATGAACTGAGTCTTTTGATCCTTGCCACTGGAGGAAAAGGCTGATGAGAACCAGGCTAGCAAAGATGGGCGACCAGAGTGAGTAACTGTGTCCTGGGAGGAGGGGAGCAGATGCTGTCTGTGTCACTGCCTGTTCTGGTGGGGACATTGCAGTGCTCTCCTGCAGAACCTGCACTGTTAGCCCACTTGCTCTTTTTGGAGATGATGCCACCCACACTCGTCCTCTACCAGGGATGCACATATGTCTGTCAATTGACCAGACAACATAGGTCATATTCCAGGCTATCAAGAATTCTTCAACCAAGATGTCACCATATGGAGCTTGGTTCTGGACTTTGGTCCAACCCACTGGGAAAGGAAATATTACTTTCTCTTGTATTTGACACACTGCTAGGCTGTTTTCTTGGGATTGATTGTGGCTAACTTGTCTCTAAATGGAAAGGTCACAGTAGTGGGAGGTAAAAAGTGACTAAGAGTGAGGGAGTGAGAAACAAAAAGCCTTCAGGACATTTTATTTTTGTGGAGTATAATTGCTTTACAATGTTGTGTTAGCTTCTGCTGTACACAACAAAGTGAGTCAACTATATGTATACATATATCTCCCTCTATTGAGCCTTCCTCCCACCCACCGTCCTACCCCTCTAAGTTATCACATAGCACAGAGTTGAGCTCTCTGTGCTATAGAGCAGCTCCTGTTGGTTATCTGTTTTACACACGGTAGTGTATAAATGTCAATTCTAATTTCCAAATTCACCCCACCTTCCCTTCCTCTTCTGTGCCCACATGTCCTTTCTCTACCTCGGCATCTTTATTTCTGCCTTGCAAATAGGTTCATTTGTGCCACTGTTCTGGATTCCACATGTATGTGTTAATATACCAAATTTGTTTTTCTCTTTATGGCTTATTTTATCCATCCACATCACTACTCCAGGTCACATTTTAATTTCTGTATCCAGGGTTACCTGGAACTGCTATAGTTTGAAATTATCAGCTGGATAAATCAATCATGTTTCATCTTTTATTAAACCATTGGAGTTGAGGTTCTGTCTAATTCAATCTCATGTTGTCTGACTAATAAAAGGTATTAAAAAGACAGAGCTAAATACAAGAAAGAGGAGGCACTGTAGGGGAGTGAAAAATGCATTTGAGTAAAAACAAAAATGAGGCCTGATTAAAAGAGCATGTAGGAACCTCCAGCAAGTACATGTGTAGGCAATTATATAATGAACTCTATGGAACACAGATAAAAATATATCTCTTTTTTAAAATCCCAAAGGATGATACAATTTATAAAAATAGTATTTGGGAGCTTTGTCTTCAAGTCTCCTAAGTCCCTAACTAACAACTTACAGAAAACAGTCAATGACTTCTGGCTAATTTTTATTCTTTCTTTAATTCTATGCACCTAGAATTCTATCTTTCTGGAGCTGTACCCAGGTTGAAAGTGAAAAAGTGAAATTTGCTCAGTCATGTCCGACTCTTTACGGCCTCACAGACTATAGTCCATGGAACTTTCCAGACCAGAATACTGCAGTGGGGACTCTTTCCCTTCTCCATGGTATCTTCTCAACCCAGGGATCAAACCCAGATCTCCTGCATTGCAAGCAAGTTCTTTACCAGCTGAACCAGCAGGGAAGCCTGTACCCAGGTTAGGCATCCTTTTTAGTGTAACTCTTGTTTACTGCCCACTCTATCTGACTTTAGTTCATTTGCCTGCCTCTCTCAGAGGGCTCCTTGGAAGCTAGGGTTGTCCTTTCTCTCATGAACCCCAATGCCTTACATGGAGTCAGTGCACAACAAAGGGAAAGTTAAATGAGTGAATGAATGACTGAAGTCATCTTCAAAAGACACCTGGGACACATTAATACCTTTGGAAATACAGAATGCAAGTTGCGTCTGAATATTCTTTCTTATACATAATTTTATGTATTTTTGGCTATGCTGGGTCTTCACTGCTTGTGAGGGCTTTTCTTTACTTGCAGAAAGCAAAGGCTACTCTCTAGCTGCAGTGTGTGGGCTTCTCATTGCTGGGATTTCGCTTGTGGTGGAGCACAAGTTCTAGGGCACCCATGCTTAAGTAGTTTTGGTATGTGGGCTCAGTAGTTGTGGCTCCCGGGCTCTAGAGCACAGGCTCAATAGCTGTGGCACATGGGCTTAGTTGCTTCTTCGCGTGTGGATCTTCCCAGATCAGGGATCAAACCACTGTCTCCTGCATTGACAGGCAGATTGCTTATCACCGAGCCACCAGGGAAACCCCTTATATAGAGGTAAGAACTGAGAGATGTCATGATCCCTCTTTGACTGATAATAGTTTCTTCTCTATTTTCTGATAATTATTCTTGCTTCCTGCCAAAGTATTCTCCATATTGTAGCCAGAATGTTGTTTTTAAATGGGGGATCTCCACTTAACATCTTTTGACAGCTCTCCAGTTCTCTCAGAATTCACCATGGCCATCAGGAACCTGAAGGATCTGGCTGCTTCTTACCTGACTCCTCTAACAAATGCAGTTTTAGTGAGCTTCTCTTAATGTAGCGATTTCACTTAGCCTGTTCTGTCTCTTGGTCTGCTTTTCCATTTTTCTCTCCATGATTACTCCTTCTTACAGGTCAGACGTGGCTTAAATGCCATCATTTCAGAGAGGACTTTCTTGGTCCTTCTGCTGAGGTCAAGCACTCTCATTGACCATTATTCCCAATACTTAGTATAGTTCTGGAGCAGCTAGAACTCATTATGAAGATGGATGCTATGAGGTTGGAGAGGAGGGGATGAGGTGGAGGGCGATGAGTAGAAGGGGGTTGATGATGGCAGTGGTGATGTTGATGTTGGTGATAACGATTGTGGTGATGGTGTTGATGATGACAGTGGTAGTGATAGTAGAGATGGTGTTGATGATGGTGGTGGTGATAATGATGGTGATGATCTGGAGATGTGAGTTAGGTCATGTCTCCTCATGCTAAAACAATTGAGCTCCAAGAAGATGTAGCCATTTTCAGTTTCTTTCAGATCTCCCACATATTTAGTGCCATGAATAGCTGAAGACTACAATTCACTTTAAAATGTTGATATTTTATAGAAATGGGCAAAAGTAGTGTTTTTGGCAACTGTTTCTAAGTTGAACACCTGTCTTTATTATTTTGACCTACATCAACAGCTGCAAGGTTGATGTTTAGCCTCTAAAGTAAGGGTCAGATATTCCTGAGACTGTGTTGTGGGTGAACAGCTGCTTCATCTGTCTGCCACAAACATCTGCACAAGAGTTTGCAATGTGGAACCAGCTAATTTTGAAAATCACCACTTAGAAAATGTGTGCTGTAATTGAATGCATAGATTTACATGTATATCCTCCAGACCATCTGGCTGTGTGTCCAAACAGGCACTGGCCCCTTTGAGTTGATTCTGGGAAGTGATGTTAGGTCTCTGTATCTCTCTTCCCCACATGCTGGTACATGATACTGCAGGCCTTGAACTCAGTGACAAAACAGATCTCCTAAATGTTCACAAGAGGGAAGGAGGGTATATCAACAACACAGGAGAAATAGAAAATGTAATTCATGGTGAACTGCAATTAATACAAGAAGGTATATTTACTGAGAGGAGGAAAAATAGGTGGGTATGTGTACTTTTGGGGCTTCTCAAGTGGCGCTAGTGATAAAGAACTCACCTACCAATGCAGGACATGTAAGAGATGCGGGTTCAATTCCTGGGTTGGGAAGATCCCCTGGAAGAGGGCATGGCAACCTACTCCAATATTCTTGCCTGGAGAATTCCATGGATGAGAAGCCTGTTGGGCTACAGTCCATAGTTTTGCAAAGAGTTGGACATGACTGAAGCAACTTAGCACACTTGTATACCTATATCTTTATGTAGAAGATCAAATACAGAGAGTCAGGATGCAAAAAAACAAAACAAAACAGAGTAACAAATAATTCAATTCCTAGAGAGAAGCTCTGAACCCTGGAAGATGCAATGGAGGCCAGAGATCTGGAGATGAGGCATATTTCTCAAAGGGCAAAGGAGGAACTTGCTAGAGTTAACTATGTTCTAAGCTAAATATTTCTTCCAGCATACTTAGCTTGCCTAGAACCGCATTGGTGGAGAGAAGGATTGAATTAACACATTAAGAAAATGAGCATTAAATGCAAAACAGAGCAAAGGACTAAAAAAATCATGCTTTATTATTATTATTTTAATTTTTTCTATTATTATTTTCCTTAGAAAATACAGTTAGTCTCCTACATACAAATCTTCAAGTTGTGAACTTTCACAGATGTGAACATGGATTCACATGTCCAATCACATAAACTAGCTCACTTGTCTCATGTTCGTTGTCACGTGTGTATATTCTCCACAAGTAGTTGTATTTTTATGCACTTTATTGTACAATACTATATACAGTACAGTAGTTCAGTATCTTTACTTCAAGCCCAGGATGTCCAAAAGCAGGTTTAAAAGCAATGGTGATAGAGCTGATACAGTTCTACTCAGACATCACTGGATTATTTTTACAAGAGGGTATACTGAATCCAGTAAGCAGCCACAGTCTGTGCCATTAGAGTCAGGTGTGAGTGAAATCACAGCTTGCTCTCCATCTCCTATCACTTTTGATCTTTCAGCTCTACCACCTCTCACCTCCCTTCCCTCTTCCAGTCAGTAATTCTTGCCTGTTCACCTGATGCCAGCCCCTTTATGCCAGCGGTTGTATACCATACCAATGTTCTTTTCAAGGTACTGCACTGTAAGATTGAAAACATTTTCTTTATTCTTTTGTGTTTGTTTTTTGTGTGTGTAAAAAGTACTAGAAACCTATTAAAGTACTGTAATAGATAGCTGATTGTGTTTGCTTGGTACCAAGGCTAACATTGTTGGACTGATGAACAAATAGGTCTTATGAAAGCACTCTCAGAATAGAACTCATTCAAATATAGGAGACTTGATGTAGCCTACTTCAGCAAAAATTTTCCCTGAAGCATTTGCCTCTTCTGGGTGTCATCTCTCAAATAACTTGAATTGACATACTTAAGGAAGATCCAGAAATTAGTCCCCAAAGAGATCGGAGACAAAATAAAAAAGTCAGGATCATCACTCTAGGCCTGATAACTTACTGTGAGCCAGGACGGGATGGAAAATGGTGTTCAAATAGAAAATCTTGAGAATAAGGCTTATGGATGCTCCCAATGAGTGGGATATGAATGGGTGTGATGCTCGCTTTCACCAGGCAGTGTGTAGGTATGCCAGGCAGAACCAAAGGTAGTAAGCCAAGCTAAGTCGTATAATCTAATAAGGCAATTATTATTATGCAATAAGAAAAAGATCTCTTTTTTCCAAAATAATATGAATAAAACTTTATAGGAGGAGAGCCAATGATACCACACTATACATAAATCTTTCATTAATGATTTCCTTTCAAATATTCAGGATCTATATGAAGAGACGATAAAGACTAGAAATCAAGTGTGACAGATGAAGGTAAAATGAACAGAGCAATGTTAGTACACAAATTTCAAAAGGCATGAGAGTTTAAGAAGGTGGTCAATTCTGTACTTAGCAAACACAGGCTGTCTGAATTTTGGAGATTACATAGTGCCTCTGAAAAGAAAATAAAGATTCAGAGACTATCAATTGCAAGTGTTACCTAGTCCATCATCAGGGCAAAAGAGCTAATGGTTGTAGTAATTATAAACTGATATCCTGTAAAACAAGCAATGCCTAATCACATGATTGCTAAATCACAAGCTGGAGAAGAAACAAGTGTGCCCTTAGACAGTGCAACTTTTCCAGAGCAGCTCATTTTGTTGAGAAAAATGCATTTTTTTTCTTTTATTTTTCATTTTTCACCCTGACAAAGATATTTGTATTTGAAGGTACATTTGTCTCCAAAGCAGAAATTTGTTCTGGATAGAACCCCTGGATTCTGTAGTCCTGTAACTCAGTCTGATAGATAAGTACATTTGCCTCTAGTTTTTCAAGGTTAAGACTGCAGGAGAGTCAAACCCTTTGGCCCTCTGATCACTTTATAGAATCAGCTGGAGAACTGCTTGCAGAGAACTGCTGTCTGCCCTCAGGCCAAATGTGTTAGTAAGTCTTGGCAGCAGGCAATGCATTGAAAGAAGGCAGGGGAGTTTCTGGCAGTAGTTAACTTGAATCTTTGGTCTTCAGGATGAATTCAAAGTCCTTCGTGTGGCCTACCTCCTGTCTGCTCGTCTTCCCTTCCCACTGTTGTCTCATCTGGATTCAGCTTGCAGCCCTCCTGACCTTCTTTCACTATAGTGTAAGTCCCCTACATATGAATGAGTTTGATTCTGAGATCTTGTTTCTAAGTCCAATTACTTTTGTAAGTCCAGCAAAGTTAGCCTAGATACCCAACTAAAACCCTTGGCTATATCGTACTGTACTGTAATAGGTTTATAATACTTTTCATGCAAATAATACACACACACAACACAAAAAATAAAGAAAACATGTTTAATCTTATAGTACATATAGTACAGTACCTTAAAAGGTACAGTAGTACCAGCTATGTAACTGGTGCTTTTACACTTGCTTCCAGACATGCTGGGCTTGAAATAAAGATATTGTGTTACTGTACTCTACACAGTACTGTATAGTAAACAACACAAAAGCACACCTACTTGTAGAGGATTCACACATGTGATAATGTATGCCAGACGTGAACTAACGTATGTGATTCGACATGCAAGTGCATATTCACATCTTAGAATGTTTGTCTGTAGAAGACTGACTGTTAATGCCCCTTCCTCCTTGCCTTCTCTGATCTCTGCTCTGACTGTCCCAGTCTCCTCTCTCCGCATGGATCATTCTCATTCCCACCCATTGCTAACATACCAGCCTGAATATTTCTTGTTTCAGGAGATCCTTTTTAGCCCTCAGACTAGGCAGGGGGATTCTGCTATTGGATCACTTCACATTTGTAACTCTGTTGTAATGATCTGTCTTTCTTGTAGTTATCTGTCTTTATCACTGCAAGAATATTTGGGCCCAATGATATCATTTGGAGAACAAGAAAACAACTTGTGTGTGTAAAACAAAACACTACAAAAATTAGTGCTATGAAAACCAGGTGTATACTGATCAGGCTACTCTGTGCAAGGAAAATCTCAATGGAGTAGGTATTGCTAAGAGAGTGCAATAGAAGGCAATTAGGAAGCCATAGAGGAAGTGTGACTTATGCTCACCTCAGCCCAGATACAATCTGATCTTTTGACCACTTATTATCTTAATGCAGGGGTTTCCCATGTGGTGCAGTGGTAAAGAATCTTCCTGCTAACGCAGGAGATGCAAGAAACGTGGGTTCAATACCTGATGTGAAACAGCAACCCACCCCAGTATTCTTGTCTGGGAAATCCTATGGACAGAGGAACCTGGTGGACTACAATCCATGGGGTAACAAAGAGTTGAACATGACTGAGCAAGCACACACACATTGTCTTAATGTAGACATCCCAAACAGCTGCACATGGCCTAGAAACTCAAGATACTTACCAGTCCCTTATTCTAAATAACTTGTGACAGTCTATCCCTTAAGGAAATATTTCCTTTTCATATCAGAACCAATCATAATTCTTGCAAGACTTTAACAACCCTATATAAAATCTTTGCTTTTATAAGTCCCTGACTCTTTTCTCTTTCCTGAAATTTTTTTTTGTTTGTTTTACCTGACTCTGTATTTCCCAAATTGCAATTCCTAAGACCCCCCAGCTCTTTGTTCTTTGCAGCCTTGATATTAATTATTGTTCAATATTTCTCAGTCATAAAGCCAAAATGAATTATGACTTTGATGCCTCACTTCTCAGAGAAAGTTGAAATTAACATTTAATCATGGATGTGAAAGCAGTTTTGAAAGGATAAACTGATTTGCAAATAATGTGGCACAGAGGGCTTGAAGGAGGAAATAGACAAAACAGGCTCCATTTTGAAAGCAGGACTGCATCTTGGTCCTGACTGGACTTTGAGCTATATGCCCAGTATCTATGGAAACTACATACCAACTGGAAAACCAGGCCCCCCAGATGGAAGAGCCCCAGGGCCCATACCTAGATTTTCCATTGCCTAAAAGAATGCCCTAATTATCTTTGTAACCAAATAGAATCATAAATTCTATTATGCTTAGTGGGGTATGACCACAGGCTTATTGATAATTGTCCACTGTTAACTACCTAGGCTTAAGGGATATGAATGATGGGTTAACTTTGATTTTATCTTTCTCTTCCTTTGTTCAGACTAGTTTCAAGGAATTTGGGGAGGTGGGTTTGAGCAAGTACACTTAGGGTATATAAGGTTTTCAGAAAAACTGGTCCGGGTCCTTGGCTAAGAGGAGACTCTGCCTTGGGCCTGCCAGTGTAACAAACTGCACTCCACTATCTCCATTGTCCTTCTGAGTGAGTTTGTTTCCCTGAACGCATGGCTACAACAGGCTAATGCATTCCCCTAAATTACCCAGACACCCTTGAATCTAAACTTGGGCCATCAAACTAGTTCCAATAAACAGACCTATCTGGAAGTGATGTGTTTCATTCATGGACCAAGATAGAGGCTAGTGGAAAGAGTGTTAGATGCTCAGTCACATTTGACTTTTTGTGACCCCATGCACTAGGGCCATCCAGGCTCCTCTGTCCATGGGATTCTCTAGGGAAGAATACTGGAATAGACTGCCATTTCTTTCTCCTTGCCATTTCTTCCCAAGAGTCAAATCCTGGTCTCTCACATACAGTAGGATTCTTTACTGTCTGAGCCACCGGGGAGGCCATTGATCCAGGTGGCAAAGCTGGAAGATGAGGGGAATCTGGCCCATCTACATCCAACTATATATATAGTGTGAGAAACACAAGGTTGTGGGCTTTCAGAAGACATAGGAGACATGAGTTCAGTCCCTGGGTTGGGAAGATCCCCTGGAGGAGGGCATGGCAACCTACTCCAGTATTCTTGCCTGGAGAACTGCATGGAAAGAGGAGCCTGGCAGGCTATACTCCATAGGGTCTCAAAGAGCTGAACAGGACTGAAGGACTTAGTACTCACACAAGGCAGAATTTTACATTGAGATTTCACAAGCATGTCTTTTGTGAGCAGTTAGTATTAGTAATTACTTAGATGGAGAGCTTGTGCAAAAAGAAATGAAAAAGGAAATAATGAGAAAGAAAGTTAAGTAATACTGTATGTTGTTGACCAGGTTTGTGCTCGCTTTGGCAGCACACATACTAAAATTAGAACGATACAGAGAAGATTAGCATGGTCCCTGTGCTGGAGAAGGGAATGGCAACCACTTCAGTATTCTTGTCTTGAGAACCCCATGAACAGTATGAAAAGGCAAAATGATAGGATACTGAAAGAGGAACTCCCCAGGTGGGTAGGTGCCCAATATGCTACTGGAGATCAGTGAAGAAATAACTCCAGAAAGAATGAAGGGATGGAGCCAAAGCAAAAACAATACCCAGTTTTGGATGTGACTGGTAATAGAAGCAAGGTCTGATACTGTAAAGAGCAATATTGCCTAGGAACCTGGAATGTCAGGTTCATGAATCAAGGCAAATTGGAAGTGGTCAAACAAGAGATGGCAAAGGTGAACGTCAACATTCTAGGAATCAGTGAACTAAAATGGGCTGGAATGGGTGAATTTAACTCACATGACCATTATATCTACTAATGTGGGCAGGAATCCCTCAGAAGAAATGGAGTAGCCATTACGGTCAACAAAAGAGTTCAAAATACAGTACTTGGATGCAATTTCAAAAACGACTGAATAATCTCTGTTCGTTTCCAAGGCAAACCATTCAATATCACAGTAATCCAAGTCTATGCCCCAACCAGTAATGCTGAAGAAGCTGAAGTTGAATGGTTCTATGAAGACCTACAAGACCTTTTAGAAGTAACACCCAAAAAAGATGTCCTTTTCATTATAGGGGACTGGAATGCAAAAGTAGGAAGGCAAGAAACACCTTGGGTAACAGGCAAATAGGGCCTTGGAATACAGAATGAAGCAGCGCAAAGACTAATAAAATTTTGCCAAGAAAATGCACTGATCATACCAAACACCCTCTTCCAACAACACAAGAAAAGACTCTACACATGGACATCATCATATGGTCAACACCAAAATAAGATTGATTATATTCTTTGCAGACAAAGATGGAAAAGGTCTATACAGTCAACAGTATATACAGACAGCTCTATTCAGCCACAGTCACAGCTGACTGTGGCTCAGATCATGAACTCCTTATTGCCAAATTCAGACTGAAATTGAAGAAAGTAGGAAAAACCACTAGACCATTCAGGTATGACCTAAATCAAATTCCTTATGATTATACAGTGGAAGTGAGTAATAGATTTAACGGCCTAGACCTGATAGATAGAGTGCCTGATGAAATATGGGTGGAGGTTTGTGACATTGTACAGGAAACAGGGATTAAGACTATCCCCATTGAAAAGAAATGCAAAAAAGCAAAATGGCTGTCTGGGGAGGCCTTACAAATAGCTGTGAAAAGAAGAGAAGTAGAAAGCAAAGAAGAAAAGGAAAGATACAAGCATCTGAATCCAGAGTTCCAAAGAATAGCAAGAAGAGATAAGAAAGCCTTCTTCAGTGATCAATGCAAAGAAATAGAGGAAAACAATGGAATGGGAAAGACTAGAGATCTCTTCAAGGAAATTAGAGATATCAAGGGAAAATTTCACACAAAGAAGGGGTTGATAAAGGACAGAAATGGTATGAACCTAAAAGAAGCAGAAGATATTAAGAACAGGCAGCAAGAATACACAGAAGAACTGTACAAAAAAGATCTCCATGGCCAAGATAAGCATGATAATGTGATCACTCACTTAGAGCCAGACATTCTGAAGTGTGAAGTCAAGTGGGCCTTAGAAAGCATCACTACAAACAAAGCTAGTGGAGGTGATGGAATTCCACTTGAGTTATTTCAAATCCTGGAAGATGATGCTGTGAAAGTGCTGCACTCAATATGCCAGCACATTTGGAAAACTCAGCAGTGGCCACAGGACTGAAAAAGGTCAGTTTTCATACCAATCCCAAAGAAAGTCAATGCCAAATAATGCTCAAACTACCGCACAACTGCATTCATCTCAAATGCTAGTAAAGTAATGCTCAAAATTCTCCAAGCCAGGCTTCAGTAATACGTGAACCGTGAACTTCCAGATGTTCGAGCTGGTTTAGAAAAGGCAGAGGAACCAGAGATCAAATTGCCAACATCCGTTGGCTCATGGAAAAAGCAAGAGAGTTCCAGAAAAACATCTATTTCTGCTTTATTGACTATGCCAAAGCCTTTGACTGTGCGGATCACAATAAACTGTGGAAAATTCTGAAAGAGATGGGAATATCAGACCACCTGACCTGCCTCTTGAGAAATTTGTATGCAGGTCAGGAAGCAACAGTTAGAACTTGACATGGAACAACTGACTGGTTCCAAATAGGAAAAGGGGTATGTCAAGGCTGTATGTTGTCATCCTGCTTATTTAACTTCTATGCAGAGTACATTGTGAGAAATGCTGGGCTGGAAGAAACACAAGCTGGAATCAAGACTACCGGGAGAAATATCAAACCTCAGATATGCAGATGACATCACCCTTATGGCAAAAAGTAAAGAGGAACTAAAAAGCCTCTTGATGGAAGTGAAAGAGGAGAGTTAAAAAGTTGGCTTAAACCTCAACATTCAGAAAATGAAGATCATGGCATCTGGTCCCAACACTTCATAATGAGGGAAATAGATGGGGAAACAGTGGAAACAGTGTCAGATATTATTTTGGGGGGCTCCAAATATCACTGAGGATGGTGACTGCAGCCATGAAAGTAAAAGACACTTACTCCTTGGAAGAAAAGTTATGACCAACCTAGATAGCATATTGAAAAGCAGAGACATTATTTTGCCAACAAAGGTCTGTCTAGTCAAGGCTATGGTTTTTCCTGTGGTCATGTATGGATGTGAGAGTTGGACTGTGAAGAAAGCTGAGTGCTGAAGAATTGATGCTTTGAACTGTGGTGTTGGAGAAGACTCTTGAGAGTCCCTTGGACAGCAAGGAGATTCAACCAGTCCATTCTGAAGGAGATCAGCCCTGGGATTTCTTTGGAGGGGATGATGCTAAAGCTGAAACTCCAGTACTTTGGTCACCTCATGCCAAGTTTTGACTCATTGGAAAAGACTCTGATGCTGGGAGGGATTGGGGGCAGGAGGAGAAGGGGACAACAGAGGATGAGATGGCTGGATGGCATCACTGACTCGGTGGATGTGAGTTTGAGTGAACTCCAGGAGTTGGTGATGGACAGGGAGGCCTGGCATGCTCATGGGATCGCAAAGAGTCAGACATGACTGAGTGACTGAACTGAACTAAACTGTCCAGGTTTAGTGGTTCTTTCCTGGGATGGGATAGAGTCTCATATTGGAAGTTGGAAAGAGGGGAATCTATATTTGGCCACCATGAAACATTTAGTGATATCATTAACTTGTAGGTCAAACCATATGCACAGTGTACTTAAGGGAAGAAGCTGGAAATCAGAATGTGAGACATGTGTGTTGGCTGTGTTTTTGAACTTTAGAAGAAAGAGTTGAGCTCAGGAAAGGTTCTGCCAGTTGACATGCAGAAACACAAGGATTTGAGAGCTTAGAGAAATTTGAGGTCTTCAGTGTTGGGAAAAAACAAAACAAAACAAAACTCTGTGCTCCTTGAAACACAAAAGACTTTGAGCAACCAAGGTCTGGTAAATTGTCTGAGTTAGATAATGCAACCGAAGGCAAAGATGAGATTAAAGATGTACTATTTTAATTATTTTTTCCAAATAGGTATTTGCTATGGAGTTGCCAGAGAAAGGGTTGGAGAATAAGACTGATGAGACAGAAGATAAACATTTTGGAAAAAACTTTGAGTGGTATTGTTACTGGCATGCAGAACTAAGTGGAAATATATTGGTAAGAAATACTCTAGTTTTTGAGGCAAATATACATATGTAATATCAATGCAGATGGTGACTGAAATCATGAAATTAAAAGACACTTGATCCTTGGCAGAACAGTTATGACCAAACTAGACAGCATATTAAAAAGCAGAGAGGTTAGTTTTCCAAGAAATATTCATCTAGTCAAGGCTATTGTTTTTCCAGGAGTCATGTATGGATTTGAGAGTTGGACTATAAAGAAAGCTGAGCCTGAAGAACTGATGCTTTTGAACTGTGGTGTTGGATTGGAGAAGATTCTTGAGAGTCCCTTGGATAGCAAGAAGATCCAACCAGTCCATCCTAAAGGAAATCAGTCCTGAATATTCTTTGGAAAAACTGATGCTGAAACTCCAATACTTTGGCCACCTGATGGGAAGAACTGACTCATTTGAAAAGACCTGATGCTGGGAAGGATTGAAGGAGGGAGGAGAAGGGGATGACAGAGGATGAGATGGTTGGATGGCATCACCGACTCAATGGACATGAGTTTGGGTAAACTCCGGGAGTTGACGATGGACAGGGAGGCCTGGCTTGCTGCTGTCCATCGGGTCACAAAGAATTGGACACGACTGAGTAACTGAACTGAACTGATAAATATGTAAACATAAATATATCATGGATTTAGAGCAAAAATGTCATACCTTTTTAATATTTGTTCCTTAAAACAGTTCTTTTAGCCCCAAATTTCTGTGAACTGGAGGTGAGATAAGAAAGCTGGATAGCCCCTAACATGGGTATTTCCCCTCATATTCATTTCCTCTGATGTTAGGGAAGACCACAGTAGAAGAAGAACCTTCCAGAGAGGAGTCTAAGTGCCCTGAAGACCATAAAGGAGATGCCTTCAGGGAGCAAATCAAGCCCCTACCCTCCAGGGTAAGAGGATCTGCAGCATTTGCTAAACAGGATTGCAGAGTGGCAACAAGTCAGTGACTGTGTGGGATCCGTCATCTCCCCTACCCTTTCCTGGGGCTTCCTGGGTGACGCCAGTGGTAAAGAATCTGCCTGTCAATGCAGCAGATGCAAGACACATGGCTTTGATCCCTGGGTTGGGAAGATCCCCAGGTGTAGTAAATGGCAACTCGTTCCACTATTCTTGCCTGGAAAATTCCATGGAGAGAGGAGCCTGGCTGGCTACAGTTTATGGGATCACAAAGAGTAGGACACAATGAGCATGCAGGCATGCATGCTACGCTTTCCACTCTCTGAATGGCAATGCCTGTTGTGGTTATTTTGTTACTGTCTTGCCTTTGCATATTGGATGTATATGTGTATGGGGTTGGGGAGGATAATTCATAGAGGAGATGAAACTCATTATTTTTTAATTTGAGATATTTATACCATGAGAAACCACATCCAGACTTTATGGAGATGCTACCACACAGTGGGATTTGGAAGCAGATGCAATGACTGGATGAGATTTTGAAATACCTTTCTACAGGAGGAATGTGGTTCCTGAAAGCTTGGGCTCTCTGTACACCAGTGCTGAATCAAATCTCGGGGACAGAGTTTAGAGTGAAGTAGAAAAGGATAGCTTTAATGTCTTGAGAGACAAAGGGAGATATATCAAGCTTCTGCTTTGAAAAACTATCTGTCCCAATCCAGGAAGATTTGATGAAGTGTTTTACAACAATGTTCCAACGGTGGGGTCTCTGACAAGAGACCAGCACTCTCTTCATCTCATCTCAGATGGTTGGTGTCCCAATCTTGATGAACATCTCTGGTCCTTTTAATTTTGCTTCAGGTGGTTTTCTTGGCTGCTCCTCCTTTAATTAGCAACTGTTCAAATCTGCCCTTTGGAACTCCAGGAAGGTCTTGGAGGCTGAATTCTTGCCTACATGAACTGGGGAGACAAAGGCCTCTATGCCTGGGAGTCCCATAGGGCCCTGCTTGATTTCCGTATAACTTCAGTGTGCGGAGAGTCAAGAGAAGGTGAGACTATAGGTGTGTGGGTGTGTGGGTGTGGCAGATATGGGGTGACAGAAGGCTGATGGTGACAGAGACTGTTCATCACAGTCTGTGTCCTTCACTGTCCTCATCCATGACACCAGATCTGTCCAGTGGACTGTTAGAGTATTC
Source organism: Neotragus moschatus (assembly GCA_006410615.1). Taxonomy (NCBI): domain Eukaryota; kingdom Metazoa; phylum Chordata; class Mammalia; order Artiodactyla; family Bovidae; genus Neotragus; species Neotragus moschatus. Next base: position 394,457 of record SJYA01000276.1, read on the forward strand.
ATTTTGTGCCGTTTCTGGCCAGCTAAGAACCAATGTGCATAACTTCTCCATTTTGTTTTCTTTTCCAATGAAACTACGTGGAATGCTTGTTCTAAATGGCATACAGGATGGTGGATGGCCACCTGATTGCTTCTGAGCTGACTTGAGAAACAAATCTTTGTGGCATTAAACCACTGAGATGTCAAGGGTATTTTTCTATTGTGGCCAGCTAGCACTAATTTGACAAATGGAATGAAAAAAAACAAATGTGCCCCAGGACTTCTCTAGTGGTCCAGTGGTTAGAACTCTGAGCTTCCAATTGCAGGAGGCACAGGTTTTGAACTGTGGTGCTGGAGAAGGCTCCTGAGAGAACCTTGGACTGCAAGGAAATCCAACCAGTCCATTCTGAAGGAGATCAGCCCTGGGTGTTCTTTGGAAGGAATGATGCTAAAGCTGAAACTCCAGTACTTTGGCCACCTCATGCGAAGAGTTGACTCACTGGAAATGACTCTGATGCTGGAAGGGATTGGGGGCAGGAGGAGAAGGGGACCACAGAGGATGAGATGGCTGGGTGGCATCACCGACTCGATGGACGTGAGTTTGAGTGAACTCCGGGAGTTGGTGATGGACAGGGAGGCCTGGTGTGCTGCGATTCATGGGGTCACAAAGAGTCAGATACGACTGAGTGACTGAACGGAACTGAGAGGAACAAAGATTCAACATGCCACATAGTGCAGCAAAAAAAAAAAGTGCCCTAATGTTATAATCAAATGAAGAGTAGCCTATATGCTATGAACAAAACTATATAAAACACACATGGAAAAAAAGCAGAAAGAGAGTAGACTAAAGCAACAATAGGGTGGAAAGGTGGGACAAAAACAGATAGAGTTTTTTAAGACTTTTCTTTTTTGAATTTACAAACATAACATACTGCTTAGGAGAGGATTATCCACAAATTGTAGTTACTTTTTGATTGCCTATAGGATTCCTTTAATTGCTCATTTCTTGCTGCACAAGATTGCCTCCTCCAAAGAAGCTGTGGCAAAATCAATCAAAATCAAAATGGTAGTAACCACTGACATAGGGACAATGAGAAGGAAAATAAACTCATTTCTGAAATAATAATGTACTTGAAGAAAAATTGTCAGAAAGGCTCTATTATACACTGAAGTTTACAAGGCTGAAGTCAAATCCTTGCATGGTAGACCTGCACCCTCCCTCTACATTTTACCATGGGTCCCATGTCAATGACTCACTCCCACCTTGTCCGGGGATGAGCACCTGAGATAGAAACTCGACAGAGAATCACATTCTTCTCAATAAAAGGCAATCCAGAATGATCTGCACAACTACTGAAAATAAATAAGAAATCGAGGACCATGTTCAATTCGCTGGCTTTCTGAGAAGCTCAGTCTTCAAATTCAATATGGTGAAAGAATACATCACTCTGAGATACATAACTGTGGCATATACACTTAGCCACATCAGAGGCACAGTATGAGTGAGGTTCTTTATTCTCTTACAGAAAAATGAATAGGCTGTCAAGATCACAACACTTTACTCTAGAAAATTCCAGTACATGTCCATAGTCCTTAGCATAAGATTCAAATTCTGATCCAAGATCTATAAGTTCTAGAGGCATTTTATTCTCTTTCTCTATATCCCAATATTATAGCCCCATTTTTATTTTGTTCCTGGACTTCAGCCACTGACTTCCTTTTAGTCCTTCAAACAACATGCCATGCCCAAGGCGTTTGTACTTGTCATTTGTCATTCCTGCGGCCTGCAATGATTTTTCTCTAGTATTAAAGATGTCTATGGAGAAGGCAATGGCACCCCACTCCAGTACTCATGCCTGAAAAATCCCACGGACAGAGGAGCCTGGTAGGCTGCAGTCCACGCGATCATGAAGAATCGAACACGACTAAGTGACTTCATTTTCACTTTCCACTTTCATGCATTGGAGAAGGAAATGGCAACCCATTCCAGTGTTCTTGCCTGGAGAATCCCAGGGACGGGGGAGCCTGGTCGGCTGCCATCCATGGGGTCGCACAGAGTTGGACACGACTGAAGCGACTTAGCAGAGCAGCAAAGATGTCTAAAACCTTCTTAGCAGTATATTATAGTCCACAAACATCTTTTCAGAGGGGAATTCTCTGATCTCTTAATTGAGATTATTTCCAAATCTAACACGAGCCCAAACAGTCTTTAAAATTCTATTCTGTTTTCAAAACACTTTTCATTGTTTGAAATTATCCTACTATTTAACTTGTTAATTACTGTTGTGCTTATCGGTTCTGTCAGACACTGTGTTTCTGGAGATTAGCATTCTATTTGTCCTACAGAAAATATAGTATGTGGAGCAGTAGCATTAGTGGCAGTCTTAGCTACAAAAGTGTGAGTTAATATAGTGAGCAGTCACAGCAAGACAAATAAGACCTATTCCAGTTTAATCATGCACACCCTTTCCCTGTCCCGCACCATCTTCTCTTCCATCCCTGAGAATTAGAATCAACTTCACAATCACCTTCTTTGTCCCTCAGATATATCATGGTTTTCCTAATCCGAGGACTCTGTTCCTGACATTTTCTTGTACTCTTTGCTGTCAGACAGCTCAGCCTCTCAAACTCAGCTCTTTTTTCCTGTTTCTTATCAAATTACCAGTGCAGGACACATCACTAACCCCAGTCTTTGTGCCCACTACCCTCAGGGGCTTCACTTTAACAATGGTAAGTGTTTGTAATAATTATCTGCTATATGCATTTCAGCCACTACCGGAAAATTCCTTTAGGACAAGTTCTGTGGTTCACTTAAAATGCCCCAGAACAAGGCGAACCCCATAAGTCTTCCAGATTTAAAAATATTATTGATTAACCAAAAAGTATAATTATTTTAAAATAACTTTCAACAAGTACCATTCACATTGTGAGCTTAACATTGTCTTTCTACAAAGTTTTATTAATTTTTTTAGTTTCTTAAAACCTACTTTAAATAACTTCATTTTCTTTAAATTATGCATTGGACTTTTATTACTATTATGTCCTGATATTTAGAGAACATAAAATCAGTCAAAAGACTTCAGTGAAATTTAGCTTAAAAATGTTCGTATGGTAAGATTCAGAAATTCCACTGTTTGGAATCTATCTTAACAAAGTGATCAACACTGCAGATGGAGAAATACTCATTTAATATGTGTTATATTGAGTACGATAGAGCAAGTGACAACATCCTAAATGGTCTACATTAGAGGAGAGCCTGAATACCTTATTATACATCATAAGAGAGATTATTTTCAAGAATAAAGAAAAATTTTAATATTTGTTGACACATTCAATTGACTCTTTAACAAGCCATAATATCTGTAACTGTGAACATTCTCTATAGGTGTTGAGGTTTCTGGTACATTCAGAGCAAAGTTGCTCAATGAAGGATATTCTCAATCCTACAATTTTTTTTTATAAAAATATTTATAAATAATTCCAATAATTTATATATGTATGTTTTTGCCTTCTTTCACAGTATCTTCAGTTTACATAGCAAAACTTGTCAAATAAATTGTTTCAATGGTTCTCTTGAATGTTTTATCACATTTAGATTCATGTGATATCATAGGCTTTCTCAGTTTCACTCCCTTCTCATATAGAATATGAATTTACCTAATTAAAATTAGAAGCTGCATCAAAACATTCTTCCCAGAAGTCAAACTATTCAATATGCAATTATAGATTTTTAAAATTCAAATTTTGTACATATTTGAACCTTCATCATTTAATTTGTTTGTGTCCTTCCTTGCTCTTGTAGGAATAATTTTCAATATACTCCTATTTGCAAGTCTTGTTTACAATAATGGTAATTTTCTAAAGGCCTCAGGAGGTAAGGTTCTCTGGCCCTACATTTGCTGAATACTTTGAAAAAGTGATTTTCTTTGAAGAATTTTAAAGATACTGGGAATTGTTTCCAAGTAAAGGGAAAAATTTTAAATAATAAGCTAAGTAAGGCATTACAAGAGAAAAATATGTAAAACATTCCTTTTTCATGAGTTCTAAACTGTATCTGCTTTTCCCCTTGTAGCACGCCTGAAACCACAGTGTATCTCCCCATCAGTGGCTGCTGGTTAGCCATCATCTAGCTGTGCTGGACCCAGAAAAACTGTGTAGATTGGACAGAGCTAGGGTATGTATTTGTCCCTCTGTGAGCTATGTGCATAGTTGTTACTACAATATTGAGTTTAATTGGTATTTTAAATGGTACTAAAATATTATATGATTCAGCATTGAAAACACATTGTTTACATCAAAAAGCAACAACACAGAAGATAACACTGTGTTGAATACAGAGGCACAGATGTGTCGGAGGTGAGCTGGGACAGCCAAACTCTGAATGTGAAAAAATTCTAGAAATATCAATTTTATTTTGCATCAATTTTCTTTGTATCTGTGCACAAGAATGATGCCATGATAAAAACCTCTGGCTATATAACTGAAAGGGGTCATTCCAAGACATACAAAATAAAACTTCTAAATGATAAGGAAGCATGGTGTCAGTGTTCATTTGGTAACATTTTTCTTTCTTTCTTTTGAAAGAATCACAAATGCATGCATGTTTAGTCACTTAGTTGTGTTTGACTCTTTGCCGGCCAGGCTCCTGTCCATGGGATTTTTCAGGCAAGAGTACTGGAGTGAGTTGCCGTTTCTTGCTTTAAGGGATCTTCCCAACCCATGAATTGAAGCTGTATCTCACCTTAGATTAAATCATAGATGTATGCATATAAAGAAGACCAGAAGAATTTATCTTCAAATGTCAGTACTAGCTATCTCTGGCCTGTGAAATTGCAAATGATTATAATTTTCTTAATTTATTATCTATACTTTCTAAATAAAATATATATGTATGATAACTTATACAATGAAAATATTAATTAAAACTTTCCAAAATTTGTAGTATCAATATTAAGTGTTTATGTTTTGCTAGTAACTAAGGAAAGCATAACAAACTTGCATAAAGATGTATGCCTTTATACGTAAAAATATTTATAGAATTTTAAAAAATGGAAAAGGAAAATGCCAAAATGATAACAGTAATTTTAAATGATAGTAGATGGCAGTGATAGAATTATGGGTCTCAGCCCCATTTTCTGTTCGCCAACTTTTCAATAATGAATACACATACACACACACACACACACACACACATATGTATGTAATTTTTATCCTATCAACAAAAGACAATTATAAAACAAACACAAGAGTCAATATTGAACCAATTTGCATCTAAATCTTTAGATAGTTGCCTTTCCCTTCCATGGAGCACTGACTGTGTGACTGCCATTGTGCCAAGTTCTTTACATACATTATTTCATTTCTTATCCACAACAACCCTGAAGGATGCATACTTCAAGAATAGAGAAACTGAGGCTTAGGGAGGTCCAGGGACTTACCAACGCCTGCAGCAAGTAAGAAGTGGAAACAGGGTAGACCTATTCTGCAAACTTGCTGCTCAAGATCCTGTAATAACCACAGGTTCCTCTGATTGCATTGCAACCAACAGAGATCAGAAAATGCCTGTTGAGTGAACTTCAGACATGACAGTTTCCATTTTACACAATTAGAAACTGTGATAAAGACCAAGTGACCTACTGGAGATGACCATGTTATTGGGTAAGATCATTAGGTCCTAAACAAAGGTGAAGTCCTTTGAGTAATGGACATTGAGTTGGAGTTCCCCAAATCGTATTTCAAACAGTCTTGGAGCCTGCCTGGCAGTTAAAGTTCACTCTTCTAAAATTTATGTTGCCTTGTGAGGTCTAATTCCAAAGATCCATGTATAGAGTAGCTGTGGACAATGATCTTTTATAACAGCCTTGCAGTTAAGATGTGGGCTGAATTGATTTCTCTTTTGGCAGATGAAGGTGGAAAATAATTGTAGCAATAACTTATATAGTGATTTTCAAACTCAACACACTGGGAAAAGTACATTAAGTAGTTCAATACTATTTGAATATGGCATTCTATTAGCTACTGAGTTGCAAGAAGAGCAGCAAAAGTGGAAGGCATGTTGGATTTGACTTAATGAATAGGTTATCTTCAGATATGTGATTGTGAAGCAGAGCAGTGACCCACCAGACTAGCAGTCTGTTTCTTGCAGTAGTTTCAAGGCGTGGTTAGCACTTTTTGAAATCAGTCTCCAAAGATTTACAGATGTCCTCCAAAAGCCCATCAAATATTTTAAAATATGAATTTAAAATGTCACTTATCTTCTTTGTAGAAGTTTAAAACAATAAATATAAATTATGAAATAATGATTACTCATAATCCTACCACCAGAAAAAAAAATCTGATATGTATGTAAGAAAGAAAAAAAAAGTGAAAGGATAAGTCTCTCAGTCGTGTCCAGCTCTGTGTGACCCAATGGACTGTAACCTGCCAGGCTCCTTTGTCCATGGAATTCTCCAGGGAAGAAAACTTAAGTGGGTAGCTATTGCTTTTTCAAAGGAATCTTCCCGACCCAGGAATCAAACCTGTGTCTCCCACATTGCAGGTAGATTCTTTACCATTGAGCCACCAGGGAAGCCAGTGATAAATATGTATGTAATACATCTAGAAGCTTCAAGGAATATATCTCCAAAGGCACATTACTAGGTAAAGATTGAGAGGGACAGGAGAAAGAATAGAGGATGAGATAGTTGGATGATGTCACTGACTCAATGGCATGAATTTGAGCAAAATTTAGGAGATAATGAAGAATAGGGAAGAATGGCTTACTGCCAGTCCACAGGGTCAGGAAGAGTCAGACATGACAGCAACTAAACAACAATGTAAAAGAATATACATACTTTACATGTTTTGGAGAAGGAAATGACAAATCACTCCAGTATTCTTGCTTGAAAAATCCCATGGACAGAGGAACCTTGTGGGCTGCAGAACATGGAGTGGCAAAGAGTTGGACACAACTTAGCAGCTAAAAATGCACTAACATGTTTAATGCTTTTATGTTGTTGCTGCTGCTAGGTCGTTTCAGTCGTGTCCGACTGTGTACAACCCCATAGACTACAGCCCACCAGGCTCCTCTGTCTTTGGGATTTTTCAGGCAAGAATTCTGGAGTGGGTTGCCATTTCCTTCTCCAATGCATGTATGCATGCAAAGTCGCTTCAGTTGTGTCCGACTCTGTGCAACTCCATGGACAGCAGCCAATCAGGCTCCCCTGTCCATGGAATTCTCCAGGCAAGAGTACTGGAGTGGATTGCCATTTATACTGTGTGTAATATCATCCTGGACCACAGGAGGCAGTGTTGAAACATGCAAAGAATGTGGTATTATCTGGATCAAAATCCAGCTTTGGTTCCTCATTAGCCCTGTCTCTTTGGCCCTCGGTTTCTGCATCTGTCACATGGTGATGATACATCTATCACACAAGACTACAGTAAAGTTTGAAGTTTAAAGGAATTAATACACAGTGTGCATCTGGTCCTCTTGGCCCAGTACTGTCCAGCTACATTGTAGACATTCATAATGATAATTACTAAAAAGTATGTGGATTTTTTTTCTTTTTATATCTTCCAAAACCAAACCAATTTGCTGATGCTTCAAGTTTTAGGCTCTTGTTTTAATATTATGGGGACTGATAATAACTTTGTATATACAACTCATACTTTTTTATACTCTTTAAACATCCTCCTGCAAATGGCCATACACTTAAGCCATGAGAGGCCAATTTTATACCTATTATCACTTATGCTTAAGATAATTGAAAACTCCAAATACCTTAATTCCTCTGGTTTGTCACCAACTTCATTTTTAAAAATTCTAGGAAAGCAATTCAGTGGTCCCTAGCAAAAATGTAAAGAATCTTAATGAAATGGTTTTTAAGAGATACAAAAGGAAAAAAAAAAATTTTCACAAGAGAATTCTTTGAAAACTGAAACACCTAGCACAACACAATAGGTAAATGTCAATATTAACTTCTGTTTTGAGATGACCACAGTGTTCTTGGATCACTAGCCACCAAATCATCCTGATCACATATTCAAGTTCTAGAAGTGACTATTACTAATGACAAATCAGGAAACTGACTTGTAAAATCAAAATCTTACAGTTAAGTAGAGGAGCCTAAAATTCATCTTTACTTAACCCCTCATCCAGTGTGAAATTTTCTTCTACTGAGTCCGTGGCTAATAGTCATTCATTTATTTATTCATTCATCCATCCAAGGACTATTGTTTGAACACCTTCTATCTTCTAGGCTCTGCACTGGTTTTGCTGACACACCACCAAATTAACAAGAACTTCTGTGGTGAATTTACATCCAGTGCAGGAAAGATAGGTGGAATGTGTAAAGATATAAATAAATAATTTCAGAGAGTGATAAGGTATCAGTAAGGAAATAAAGCAGGCAGAAGAGTCAGAGAATATCTGGGGGAGAGGGAGTTTAGCGAGATATTTCAATTAGAAATAGCTGGAATTCATGAGTTTCATTTTTTACTAGTGCCTGGAGCACCCTGAAGAACTCTAACTGTAAAGCAAAGTATTCATAAGTTTATATAGGTCTTCCAATAGAATGAAAGATTCCACAGGGAATTCAACATTGCATATTCTTTGGAAGGACTGATGCTGAAGCTGAAGCTACAATATTTTGACCACCTGATGTGAAGAGTAGCCTCATTGGAAAAGACTCTGATTCTGCAGAAGATTGAATGCAAAAGGAGAAGGGAGTGGCAGAGTATGAGATGGCTTGATAGCATCACCAAAGTAATGGACATGAATCTGAGCAAACTCAGGGAGGTAGTGGAGGACAGAGGAACCTGGCATGCTACAGTCCATGGGCTCATGAAGAGTTGGACACAACTTAATGACTGAACAACAACAAGAGGAATAGCAAAGCAACAAAACATTTTAATAAAAAAAGAAAAAAATATATTTTATAAGAAAGGACACAGTCTCTGTGTGGGCAGGGCTTATGTCTGACTGGTTCAACTTCTAGGGCTGAGGATAATTCCCAGTTTACAGAGTTGTCAATAAAAACTTGTTGGCTAATCGATTGGCTTGATTTAGAGCGAGACTATAATTGATGAACTGAACAAGGAAAGCTAATGGGGAATGCCTCCAGAAAGTTGTCCTAATCTGGTACTTATAAAGGGAAAGGAAAAGTTGATCAGTCATTTCCAACTCTTTGCAACCCCATGGACTATACAGTCCATGGAATTCTCCAGGACAGAATACTGGAGAGGGTAGCTGTTCCATTCTCCAGGGAATCTTCTCAACCCAGGGATTCAACCCAGGTCTCCTGCATTGCAGGTAGATTCTTTACCAGCTAAGCCACCAGGGGAGCCCAAGAATGCTGGAGTGGGTAGTCTATCCTTTTCCCAGCAGAGTTTCCCCACACAGGAATCAAACTGGGATCTCCTGTGTTGCAGGCAGATTCTTTACCAAGTGAGCTATGAAATATTTTAGCAATTTGAATTTAGTACTAAATTTTCTAGTCTTTAGACCTTACTGTAACCATAGGTTCCCCCATTTTTTAGTATTCAAATATTCACTATAAATTTCAAAATTTTATATCTGTGACTATCAAAGCAGCACAGATATAGCTTGCCTTTGAATTTTTGCTTGAAGAGTTAACAAATATACACAAATTAGTGCTACTAAACTTATGAAAATAAGTTAGACCCTAATAGTCAAATACATAGGAATCAAACCTCAAAAACTGAATGGAGCAATTCCCAGGTTCCTAAGCCAAANTGGTTAGCACTTTTTGAAATCAGTCTCCAAAGATTTACAGATGTCCTCCAAAAGCCCATCAAATATTTTAAAATATGAATTTAAAATGTCACTTATCTTCTTTGTAGAAGTTTAAAACAATAAATATAAATTATGAAATAATGATTACTCATAATCCTACCACCAGAAAAAAAAATCTGATATGTATGTAAGAAAGAAAAAAAAAGTGAAAGGATAAGTCTCTCAGTCGTGTCCAGCTCTGTGTGACCCAATGGACTGTAACCTGCCAGGCTCCTTTGTCCATGGAATTCTCCAGGGAAGAAAACTTAAGTGGGTAGCTATTGCTTTTTCAAAGGAATCTTCCCGACCCAGGAATCAAACCTGTGTCTCCCACATTGCAGGTAGATTCTTTACCATTGAGCCACCAGGGAAGCCAGTGATAAATATGTATGTAATACATCTAGAAGCTTCAAGGAATATATCTCCAAAGGCACATTACTAGGTAAAGATTGAGAGGGACAGGAGAAAGAATAGAGGATGAGATAGTTGGATGATGTCACTGACTCAATGGCATGAATTTGAGCAAAATTTAGGAGATAATGAAGAATAGGGAAGAATGGCTTACTGCCAGTCCACAGGGTCAGGAAGAGTCAGACATGACAGCAACTAAACAACAATGTAAAAGAATATACATACTTTACATGTTTTGGAGAAGGAAATGACAAATCACTCCAGTATTCTTGCTTGAAAAATCCCATGGACAGAGGAACCTTGTGGGCTGCAGAACATGGAGTGGCAAAGAGTTGGACACAACTTAGCAGCTAAAAATGCACTAACATGTTTAATGCTTTTATGTTGTTGCTGCTGCTAGGTCGTTTCAGTCGTGTCCGACTGTGTACAACCCCATAGACTACAGCCCACCAGGCTCCTCTGTCTTTGGGATTTTTCAGGCAAGAATTCTGGAGTGGGTTGCCATTTCCTTCTCCAATGCATGTATGCATGCAAAGTCGCTTCAGTTGTGTCCGACTCTGTGCAACTCCATGGACAGCAGCCAATCAGGCTCCCCTGTCCATGGAATTCTCCAGGCAAGAGTACTGGAGTGGATTGCCATTTATACTGTGTGTAATATCATCCTGGACCACAGGAGGCAGTGTTGAAACATGCAAAGAATGTGGTATTATCTGGATCAAAATCCAGCTTTGGTTCCTCATTAGCCCTGTCTCTTTGGCCCTCGGTTTCTGCATCTGTCACATGGTGATGATACATCTATCACACAAGACTACAGTAAAGTTTGAAGTTTAAAGGAATTAATACACAGTGTGCATCTGGTCCTCTTGGCCCAGTACTGTCCAGCTACATTGTAGACATTCATAATGATAATTACTAAAAAGTATGTGGATTTTTTTTCTTTTTATATCTTCCAAAACCAAACCAATTTGCTGATGCTTCAAGTTTTAGGCTCTTGTTTTAATATTATGGGGACTGATAATAACTTTGTATATACAACTCATACTTTTTTATACTCTTTAAACATCCTCCTGCAAATGGCCATACACTTAAGCCATGAGAGGCCAATTTTATACCTATTATCACTTATGCTTAAGATAATTGAAAACTCCAAATACCTTAATTCCTCTGGTTTGTCACCAACTTCATTTTTAAAAATTCTAGGAAAGCAATTCAGTGGTCCCTAGCAAAAATGTAAAGAATCTTAATGAAATGGTTTTTAAGAGATACAAAAGGAAAAAAAAAAATTTTCACAAGAGAATTCTTTGAAAACTGAAACACCTAGCACAACACAATAGGTAAATGTCAATATTAACTTCTGTTTTGAGATGACCACAGTGTTCTTGGATCACTAGCCACCAAATCATCCTGATCACATATTCAAGTTCTAGAAGTGACTATTACTAATGACAAATCAGGAAACTGACTTGTAAAATCAAAATCTTACAGTTAAGTAGAGGAGCCTAAAATTCATCTTTACTTAACCCCTCATCCAGTGTGAAATTTTCTTCTACTGAGTCCGTGGCTAATAGTCATTCATTTATTTATTCATTCATCCATCCAAGGACTATTGTTTGAACACCTTCTATCTTCTAGGCTCTGCACTGGTTTTGCTGACACACCACCAAATTAACAAGAACTTCTGTGGTGAATTTACATCCAGTGCAGGAAAGATAGGTGGAATGTGTAAAGATATAAATAAATAATTTCAGAGAGTGATAAGGTATCAGTAAGGAAATAAAGCAGGCAGAAGAGTCAGAGAATATCTGGGGGAGAGGGAGTTTAGCGAGATATTTCAATTAGAAATAGCTGGAATTCATGAGTTTCATTTTTTACTAGTGCCTGGAGCACCCTGAAGAACTCTAACTGTAAAGCAAAGTATTCATAAGTTTATATAGGTCTTCCAATAGAATGAAAGATTCCACAGGGAATTCAACATTGCATATTCTTTGGAAGGACTGATGCTGAAGCTGAAGCTACAATATTTTGACCACCTGATGTGAAGAGTAGCCTCATTGGAAAAGACTCTGATTCTGCAGAAGATTGAATGCAAAAGGAGAAGGGAGTGGCAGAGTATGAGATGGCTTGATAGCATCACCAAAGTAATGGACATGAATCTGAGCAAACTCAGGGAGGTAGTGGAGGACAGAGGAACCTGGCATGCTACAGTCCATGGGCTCATGAAGAGTTGGACACAACTTAATGACTGAACAACAACAAGAGGAATAGCAAAGCAACAAAACATTTTAATAAAAAAAGAAAAAAATATATTTTATAAGAAAGGACACAGTCTCTGTGTGGGCAGGGCTTATGTCTGACTGGTTCAACTTCTAGGGCTGAGGATAATTCCCAGTTTACAGAGTTGTCAATAAAAACTTGTTGGCTAATCGATTGGCTTGATTTAGAGCGAGACTATAATTGATGAACTGAACAAGGAAAGCTAATGGGGAATGCCTCCAGAAAGTTGTCCTAATCTGGTACTTATAAAGGGAAAGGAAAAGTTGATCAGTCATTTCCAACTCTTTGCAACCCCATGGACTATACAGTCCATGGAATTCTCCAGGACAGAATACTGGAGAGGGTAGCTGTTCCATTCTCCAGGGAATCTTCTCAACCCAGGGATTCAACCCAGGTCTCCTGCATTGCAGGTAGATTCTTTACCAGCTAAGCCACCAGGGGAGCCCAAGAATGCTGGAGTGGGTAGTCTATCCTTTTCCCAGCAGAGTTTCCCCACACAGGAATCAAACTGGGATCTCCTGTGTTGCAGGCAGATTCTTTACCAAGTGAGCTATGAAATATTTTAGCAATTTGAATTTAGTACTAAATTTTCTAGTCTTTAGACCTTACTGTAACCATAGGTTCCCCCATTTTTTAGTATTCAAATATTCACTATAAATTTCAAAATTTTATATCTGTGACTATCAAAGCAGCACAGATATAGCTTGCCTTTGAATTTTTGCTTGAAGAGTTAACAAATATACACAAATTAGTGCTACTAAACTTATGAAAATAAGTTAGACCCTAATAGTCAAATACATAGGAATCAAACCTCAAAAACTGAATGGAGCAATTCCCAGGTTCCTAAGCCAAAATTAGTTCCTTGTAAACTGGGGTAGATCAAAAGGTATACCACAAGGGCCAGGACACTTGAACATANGTGCTACTAAACTTATGAAAATAAGTTAGACCCTAATAGTCAAATACATAGGAATCAAACCTCAAAAACTGAATGGAGCAATTCCCAGGTTCCTAAGCCAAAATTAGTTCCTTGTAAACTGGGGTAGATCAAAAGGTATACCACAAGGGCCAGGACACTTGAACATATACATTGCTGTTCCTCTTGGATGTAGCTGAAATACACCCAATATCATAGAGTTTTTTGTTTTTGTTTGTTTGTTTAAATATACACACAATCTGATTCATGCTTCACTAAAATCACAATGATTCAGTGAGGTAATCACCACCACTATAAACTGAGGAGATGATACTGAGAACCATAGGTATCATAGTGCTTAAAAGAATGTACCATTAAGCTTCCAACCCTAATAGGTTGCAAATCATCTGTTATCCCTAATTTATGCTTTTAAACATGTAGCATCCTAGCCTAAGATCTTGTACTCCAGGATGTTTACAGGTTAATTGCTGTCAGAGATTAAAATCATGAGCCCATTTCCTCATCCAAAAAAATGGGGATGATTACATTTGTCATAGAATATTATGCAAATTCTAACATGCTTAGTATAGTGTCTAGAACGTATAAACATCCAGTTATAGTTAATATTGTTAACTGCTTATTTCCTGTCAAGATAATCCAGTTGGCCTCTTTGTAGGGGAAGAATCGGACTCTGGTTGCTTTCTAGTGAGTATGTTGTGCATGATGGATGCACTATCCATCCCTTAGGGCCAGTCATAAACATCTGGTGGATGGCCAGCCTGGGGACTGTGGCTAGGGGTACAGAAAAGCTAACTGATCCCTGTGGGCATTAAATGCAGGCAATGAACTTCTGACCTGGACTTCATTACATAGCACCCTCTATTCTACTCAGGTAACAGGATGTTTTAGTGGAAACCAGAGCTTTCACATGATTTACTGAATCTAACAGCAACTGAGACCACATTGCAAACCCAAGGGAGGAGAATTTATCCCAGAAGGAGCACTCCTGGAGAAGAGAAAGCCAGGCCAGCTGGGAGGAGAAACAGTTCAAGTTCCAGAGCATTGAAGTCTATGGACCAAGAAGATGTAGTACTTATATATAATGGAATATTACTCATTAAAGAGAATTAAATAATGCCACTTGCAGCGTCATGGATGAACCTAGAGATTATCACACTGAGTAAAATAAAGTAAGTTAGGTAGATGCTATCAGATGATATCAGATGCTATCACTTATAGGTAGAATCTAAAGAAAAATGACATAGATGAACTTATTTACAAAACGTAAACAGACTCACAGACTTAGAGACAAAAGTTATGGTTCCTGGAGCAGGGGAGTTGGGGGAAGAGAGAGAGTTTGGGCTTGACATGTATACACTCCTATAGTTAAAATGGATAACAAGGGCTTTCCCGGTGCCTTGGTGGTAAAGAATTTGCCTGCCAATGCAGGAGACACAGGTTAGATCCTTGATCTGGGAAGATCCCATATAAGTTCAGTTCAGTTCAGTTCAGTCGCTCAGTCATGTCCGACTCTTTGCGACCCCATGAATTGCAGCACGCCAGGCCTCCCTGTCCATCACCAGCTCCCGGAGTTCACTCAGACACACGTCCATCGAGTCGGTGATGCCATCCNGTCTGGTATTCCCATCTCTTTCAGAATTTTCCACAGTTTATTGTGATCCACACAGTCAAAGGCTTTTGTGTAGTCAATAAAACAGAAATAGATGTTTTTCTGGAACTCTCTTGCTTTTTTGATGATCCAGTTAATGTTGGCGATTTGATCTCTGCCTTTCCTAAAACTAGCTTGAACATCTGGAAGTTCACGGTTCACGTACTGCTGAAGCCTGGCTTGAGAATTTTGAGTATTACTTTACTAGCTTGTTAGATGAGTGCAATCGTACGGGAGTTTGAGCATTCTTTGGCATTGCCTTTCTTTGGGATTGGAATGAAAACTAACCTTTGCCAGTCCTGTGGCCACCGATGAGTTTTCCAAACTTGCTGGCATATTGAGTGTAGCACTTTCACAGCCTCATCTTTCAGCATTGGAAATAACTCAAGTGGAATTCCATCACCTCCACTAGCTTTGTTTGCAGTGATGCTTTCTAAGGCCCGCTTGACTTCATATTAAAGGATGTCTGGCTCTAGGTGAGTGATCACACCATTGTGATTATCTTGGTCATGAAGATCTTTTTTGTATAGTTCTTCTGTGTATTCTTGCCACCTCTTCTTAATCTCTTGCTTCTGTTAGGTCCATATCATTTCTGTCCTTTATCGAGCCCATCTTTGCGTGAAATGTTCCCTTGGTATCTCTAATTTTCTTGAAGAAATCTCTAGTCTTTCCCAGTCTGTTCTTTTCCTCTATTTCTTTGCACTGATCACTGAAGAAGGCTTTCTTATGTCTCCTTGTTATTCTTTGGAACTCTGGATTCACATGTTTATATCTTTCCTTTTCTCCTTGGCTTTTTGTTTCTCTTCTTTTCACAGTTATTTGTAAGGCCTCCCCAGAAAGCCATTTTGCTTTTTTGCATATCTTTTCAGTGGGGATGATCTTCATGCCTGTCTCCTATACGATGTCACAAACCTCATTCCATAGTTCATCAGGCACTCTATCTATCAGATCTAGTCCCTTAAATCTATTTCTCACTTCCACTGTATAATCATAAGGGATTTGATTTAGGTCATACCTGAATAGTCTAGTCTAGTGGTTTTCCCTACTTTCTTCAATTTCAGTCTGAATTTGGCAATAAGAGGCTCATGATCTCAGGTCCCGGTCTTCTTTTTGCTGACCCCATATACTCCAGATCAAATAAGTCCGTGTGCCACAACTATTAAGCTTGTGTTCTAGAGCCCAGAAGCCACAACTACTGTAGCTTGTATGCCCTAGAACCCATGTTCCACAACAAGAGAAGCCACTATAATTTGAAATCCACACACCACAGCTAGAAAGTAGCCCCCACTCGCCACAACTAGAGAAAAGCCGTGAGCAGCTATGAAGACCCAGCACAGCCAAACATATAAATATTATTTTAAAAATGTATAACCAACAACAACAAAAGTGGATAACCAACAAAGATTCACTATATAGCACAGGGAACTCTGTTCAATGTTGTAATAATCTAAATGGGAAAGGAATTTGAAAAAGAATAGATACTCGTATATGCATAACTGAATCAGTTTGCTGTATACCTGACATTAACACAAACTTGTTAATCAATTGTACTTCAATATAAAATAAAAATTAAAAAATAAAAGAGTTTATGGATCAGTAATGTTGGTGTCACTGAGGGCATTTTGCAAATGCTGAAATTTAGGCTCAATCCCAGTTCTTCAGAAACAAGGTCTTCCCTAACAAATCCCCAGGGTAATCATATGCATGCTGTATGCTAACTTTGCTGCACATTTAAATTGCCAGAAAAATTTTTTAAAAATTGAATGTCTGGGCTCACCCCAGACCAATTAAGGTAGAATATCTGGAATTAGAACCTGGATATCCGTAATTATTGCCAGTCCCTAAGTGATCTAAGTTCCCAGAATTTGGCTGCTCTGAAATATAATTGTGAGAATGAATGCCTGCTTCCAAGATAGAATATGTGTTTGGCAGAATTAGTAGGCCATCTTTGAGAAAGTGTGAGTCAATGTTTAAGGGATGATAGAGTCACACAGCACCACCAGGGGAAATGCAATCGAGAGCTGGAACCAGGTAGGTTTGAGATGAATCTCAGAAACACCTATTGGTAGCTGGATGGTCTCAGCGAAATTATTTAATCTCTCTAGGTTTGGGTTTTCTCATTATTACAATGAAGACAAGAATATCAAGCTTAGAGCATGCAGTCAATAAAAGGCAACGTATTTAAAACACCTGCTATCTGGTGGGAGAACAATACATAAAAATATTGACTACATAAACATACTGTTAATAACAATTTTTATTATTCTGGATGGATAAGTATGCAAATGACCTAACTCTGCATTTAATGATGTTCTGGAAAACGCTTTAACAAGTACCATAGCCAGGATTTTATTCATGATCATGAAGAAAGAGGCAAAGTCCACAGTGGGTGAGATGAAAGCCAGCATATAAAAGTGAGTCAGCAATTTTAAAGGATTCTGTATAATTGAGTCCCCTACTGCTTAGTGTGTATATGGTTAATTTCATTTAAGACAACTCTATGAGAAGAATGTTATCCTATGTCACATATATTTGTAGGCATGCCAAGAGGGCGGAAAGCTGCCAAAGTGGGCACAGTTCATGAAATGTATTATCTGGGGATCTCCTGTGAAACTGCACTGACTCCAGGGTTACAGAAGCATTTCAGTTAGTTCAATTGTTCATTTATGTCCAACTCTTTCGACCACATGGATTGCAACATGCCAGGTTTCCCTGCCCATCACCAATTCCTGAAGCTTGCTCAAACTCATGTCCATTGAGTCAGTTATGCTATCCAACCATCTCATCCTCTCTCATCCCCTTCTCCTCCAGAAGCATTTAGGTAGTAGAAGCACTTAGATATTAATATCTAACAGAAGCATTTAGATATTAACAATCAATGAAGAGAAGGCTACCTGTGATCTTATAAACAGAAACTAGTCATGGTCCCTGGAGGAAAAATTACACACCCACATCATTGGATGTATATTCACACTTCAACCTCTAACCTGTTTTAAAATAAAGCTGCCTGTTTGTGTCTTCTAATTTCTTGAGAACATAGGCTGTTCCTGATTCTGTGTTAGGGACGAGGGCTGAAAGAGCAAGGTAAGCCTAGTTCTTGTCTTCAAAATGTGTATGGTTGAGTAGAGAAACCAGAGGATTCAAAGTAATTTCAAAATCAGAGCAGAATTTCAAATATTTAACAAGTTTTTTCCTATCATTGTTCTGGTACCACAGTATGAAAATGGACTCAAGATGGGTCGTAGACATTCCAGTTGTGCCCTTTAAATGATGGATCCAGATACTCAAACTCTCTGTCCTCCCCCTCCAGCCTTCTCCCTTGGTAACCATAAGTTCATTCTCTAAGTGTGTGAATTTGTTTCTGTTTTGCAAATACATTCACTTGTATTATTTTTAGATTCTGCACATAAGCACTATCGTATGATGTTTGTTTTTCTCTCTCTGACTTCACTTAGAGTGAATAGAGGTCAAGTAGAGATACTAAGACTAGCCTGCAGGAACATTCTTTTTCTATTCTTGGTGGACCAGGCAAGGCTTCCTAGGAAAAAATACTATTGCCAAGATTGAATCAGTTTCCTGTTGTCTTCTGAATTTATTTCAGTTAGCCGGCTGAAAAATTTACATCTGAAATGCTTGACTGAAGCCTGCATCTCTCCTGGCTTACAAGAGCTCAGGATTCACAGAGTCCACACCTGGGCCCCAAAGGCACATCTACCAAGATTCTCTGCAGCTGTGACACTATCATGGTTATCCTGGCAGATCCTAAAAGCAGATTGTTCACCTCTATGCACCAGAACTCTTGCTTGGAAAATCTCATGGGTGAATGAGCCTGGTAGGCTGCAGTCCATGGGGTCACGGAGTTGGACACGACTGAGTGACTTCACTTTCACTTTTCACTTTTATGCATTGGAGAAGGACATGGCAACCCACTCTAGTGTTCTTGCCTGGAGAACCCCAGGGACAGGGGAGCCTGGTATGCTGCCATCTATGGGGTCGCATAGAGTCAGACATGACTGAAGCGACTTAGCAGCAGCAGCATGCACCAGAACTGGTGACACTTGCAGCCTCTTTTAATCACTCAAGAACCTCACCCTCCCAGACTCCATTATGGTACATCCCAAGGTACACTTCCACATGCTAACAAGGACTGACTGCTTGTCAGAAGTGTTTGGGGAAAATGTTGCCCAGTAAATGCTAGAGCAAGCAAACAGGTGGCAGCTGGTCTACTTCCAATCCAGTGCCAGGCCAATCTAAGACTCTGGTGGGACTGACTCCTTTAGCTCACTGAGGGAACAACAACAAAAAAAAGCTACTGCCTGAATCAATCAAATCCTGACGGCAGGGAGGAGAGTTAAGGCTCCATCCTGAGCAGGTTTTTATGGTGTACAAGAAACAGGTTAGAGAGAAGACAGTCTGGACATCTAATTGGAGACCCAGGCTTGAGCCCTGGTCTCAAACATCTGCCTGGGAAAGTCATTTAACATCCTCTAAGCTTCTATTTATTCATCTGTAAAAGAAGAAGATGGTCATAAGACATTGTCTATCTTAATAGAAAGTGTATTGACTCTAGAGAATCACTCTCAGGCTTTCCATTTATTACTGATGTCACTTTAGGAAAATGGTTCTTTGGGAGCAGCAGCTTTCTCACCTGTGAAATTGGAAAACATTATTTTTGCAAGGTTGTAAAGTTTCACTTGATCAATATCTGTGTGTGCCAATCATGGGATAGGCATCTCTATGTGCCTTTGGGATGTTTCTACTGAATCAAAGAACAAAACAGAGCACA
Organism: Neotragus moschatus; assembly: GCA_006410615.1. Classification (NCBI taxonomy): domain Eukaryota; kingdom Metazoa; phylum Chordata; class Mammalia; order Artiodactyla; family Bovidae; genus Neotragus; species Neotragus moschatus. The sequence goes on from SJYA01000276.1 coordinate 414,266, forward strand.
ACAAAACACAACAAACAAACAAAAAAATAGTGCTTATCCCGAAGAAGCTTATGATCTGGTAGGAGACACATTTCAATCACACATTGGAATAAATAGAAAATTTCAATTGTGATAAATTGAGGAGATGTGCTTGATGCTATGAATATACATACCAGAAAGACTTGGAACAGTTGGAATGCTTGCATGGCATAAGCTATTTATCATAGACAGTTCCAATGATGAACAAAGGGAGAATAACTCAGAGCTGATGTCATCACTACTAAACCTCAGAATGAACTATTATTTCCATTTTAGAACTAAGTATACTGACGCTGGGGCTTCCCAGGTGATAAAGATTCTGTCTGCCAATGAAGGAGAAATAAGTGATGTGGGTTTGATCCCTGGGGGAAGATCTTCTGGAGGTGGGCATAGCAACCCACTCCAGTATTCTTGCCTGGAAAAATCCCATTGACAGAAGAACCTGATGGGCTACAGTCCATAGGGTCGCAAAGAGTCAGGCACAACTGAAAGAGCTGAGCAGGCACACACAGATACTGAGCCTCATAGTGGCTAAATGTTAGTTCAATTGCTCAGCTAGATTGCTTTGGAAAAGCTGGATTCAAACTCAGTTCCATCGATTTCAAAGTGATATCCTTTGTCTTTTTAAGGGTCCATACTTGTTAGAATCTGCTTATGCAGTTCATTTAAGCTTTGAAAGCTCTTTGTCTTGAGAGTCAGAAAACCAGGCTGCCATCAGTCTTTGTGTCTCAAACATGGTAGATTACTGACTCACCCTAAGAAGGGAGAAAGAACAAGGACAGAGATTCTGAATGAGACTAAAGGTGTAACCCGGCTGCAGATGAATGGTGCTGGGGTTCCTGGGAATAATTACATATTCCTGTGAGTGGAGCTTGTCTTGGTTACTAAAGGTGCCAGCTGTTTCCCCCGAGACTGGGGAAGTACAGCTGTAAAAGATGCTTTTTGTTTTCCTGCTTGAAAGGTTCCATCTAGCCTCCATACCTGGTCAGTAAGAACCCTGCAGTGGATGCATGAAAATACCACAGAAGAAAGAAAGCAAAAGCTCATTTCTCCTCAGTTCAGTTCAGTCGCTCAGTTGTGTCTGACTCTTTGCAGCCCCATGAATAACAGCACACCAGGCCTCTCTGTCCATCACCAACTCCTGGAGTTCACACAAAGTCATGTCCATTGAGTCGGTGATGCCATCCAGTCATCTCATCCTCTGTCATCCCCTTCTCCTCCTGCTCCCAATCCCTCCAAGCATCAGGATCTTTCCAATGAGTAAACTCTTCGCAGGAGGTGGCCAAAGTATTGGAGTTTCAGCTTTACCATCAGTCCTTCCAATGAATACCCAAGACTGATTTTATTTAGGATGCATTGGTTGGATCTCCTTGCAGTCCAAGGGGCTCTCAAGAGTCTTCTCCAACACTACAGTTTAAAAACATCAATTCTTCAGCACTCAGCCTTCTTCACAGTCCAACTCTCACATCCATACATGACCACTGGAAAAACCATAGCCTTGACTAGATGGACCTTAGTTGGCAAAGTAATGTCTCTGCCTTTGAATCTGCTATCTAGGTTGGTCACAACTTTCCTTCCAAGGAGTAAGCCTCTTTTAATTTCATGGCTGCAATCACCATCTTCAGTGATTTTGGAGCCCCCAAAAATAAACTCTGCCACCATTTCTACTGTTTCCCTATCTATTTCCCATGAAGTGATGGGACCAGATGCCATGAATTAGTTTATTGAATGTTGACCTTTAAGCCAACTTTTTCACTCTCCTCTTTTACTTTGATCAGGAGACTTTTTAGTTTCTCTTCACTTTCTGCCATAAGGGTGGTGTCATCTGCATATCTGAGGTTATTGATATTTCTCCTGGCAATCTTGATTCCAGCTTGTGCTTCTTCCAGCCCAGCGTTTCTCATGATGTACTCTGCATATAAGTTTAATAAGCAGGGTGATAATACACAGCCTTGATGTACTCCTTTTCCTATTTGGAACCAGTCTGTTGTTCCATGTCATTTCTCCTATTCTTATCTAATTGATCCCAGGAGAATGCATCTTTGCCAAGTTTGCTCAATTAGCTGGTTTTTCCCTGCAGTTGATTTACAGAAGGACACCAGCTTTATGTTCATGGAAGTCTTTTAAACACTTACCAATATAAAAAACAAAACAATTATCTCATTTTGAACCAAAAGTATTCATCTAAAACTTTCCATGGTAAAGTGTTTTTTTACCAGTCTATGTTTTCTGCTTTGAATGCACTAAGATATTTTACAAAATAGTTTTAAATTTTTTTTTGCAAAGTATGTTTTACTCCAGGAACCATCACTTACTCCAGAGATATATGAGGATTTGGAAAATAAATAAAAGCATTGGATTATTATAACTTAATTTATATAAAGTTTAAAGGACATATTTCTTTCCATAGATGATTTCCTTTTAATTCTCAAACCAGTTTTGGCTAACTGGCTAGGAGAAGGGATTGTGGGAAAAATATCTAGCCTTTTATGCTCTTTCTCCTTTTTATTTGTTCTTGGAAAATATACTATCTTCAACTGACTTGAAATCTCCTTGAGGGTCTGTATATTATGCTGCTTTATAGCCCCATAATCTTTGCCACATTTCTGAAACATTACAGGTGCTCAATAAATACATTTTTAGTGATTAATTAAATATATTTTATTTCTATCATTAGAAGAAAATTGCTGGCTTAAAAGCTGATGTCAGGATTTCCTTGTTCTAGAATAGTAACAGAAGAAAGAGAGCTTGTTCCTCTGTTTGGGAAGGGAGCTCAATGAATATAGTGGTTATAAGAAAGTACAGACAAAGGCTGTTAAATGGAGAGTTTAACTGCAAAAGGAATTTATTTTCTCTGGGTGAAGTGGTTATTCAGCTGTAGAGGGATGTTTTTGTGTGTTGTTTCTGGAATTATTTAGTAACCATAGGAAAAAAAATTTTTTTTTCTGGGACCTGGGACTATGTGGAAAGATGGAATAAGAGAAGGAACTTGATTTGAAGATTTGATGTTTCCAGGGAATGGGGATTTAGGAAGGGAGAGGCCAGTAAGATACCCAGAGCTGGAGAAGAGCAGATGAATGTAGGGAGACTGACATTCAATCTTCCACTGTGATGTGGTTTCCTTTCAATGCCACGATCACTGTATATTTTCACCAAATTTTCGGCAAAAGTCCACTCTGTCCAAAAGACTTGTTCAAGTGATATTGTAGGAAATGTGTAGCAAGCAGTGATCAGAGAATGTGGCAGGGATATTTAAGAGAGAGAGATATTTGTATAACTGAATCACTTTGCACCTGAAACTGAAGCAACAGTGTTATTCAACTATACTCCAATATAAAATAAAAATTGAAAAATAAAAGAGAGTGGGGTTAGAAAGTTGTTAAGAGTTGATCTTAAATGTTTTTATCAAAAAATGAAATGTAATTATGTGATATGATGGAAGTGTTAGCTAACATTGTGATAGTCATCTTTTTGCAATATATCATTGTTTCAAGACAACACCTGTACCTTAAAAATACACAGCTTTCTATGTCAATTACATCTCAGTAAAGCTGGGGAAAAGAAGTTTAAAATAAAATGGGAGATTAAGAATATCAGTCAGGTCTTGAAAGCCATCAGTAAAAATTCTCTATTATGGATTGGGACACTAAGCTTTCTACAAGCAAACACTAGGTAGATGCTTAAGCTATGTGTTTAGGAATTAGATAAAAGATGATGCTCAAAGCCTTAAAGTCATAGGACAAAAGTTAAACACACATCGTTTTCTAGTGACAAAGAAGGTCATATGCATACGCAGGAAGTGGAAAAGGGAGAGATAAGGAGGTGGTCAGAGAGAATGCTAGGAGTCCCTGAATCCACCAGGTTCCATGAGAAAGTGAGGAACCACACAAACTCATTTAATACAATGGTTGTGACTCCTGCTCCCCTCAAGTTCATTGTCCCTACCACATCCCCAACCAAGTGAGAATATGTTCTGTATAATTAGTGAGTAGAATTGTTTTAATAATGAATCCATAAATATCATCATCCCTTAGTTCAGTTCCAGTGAGGTTATATTTGGGCCCCTTGGACATCTCACTTCAATTATTAGAAGCTCAGTGTCCTCAACAAGAAAATGGGTGTCAACATGCTCAACTTATAAGACTGTTGCTGAGAGTTCAGTGATGGCTGAGGGCCCTTCACACAGCCTGGTACTTAATATAGAGTCAATAAATGTTAGATTTTCATACTATTCATGGGATTTTCCAGGCAAGAATACTGAAGTTGTTTCTCATTCCCTTCTCCTTTTCCTAAAGGAAATCAATTCTGAATATTCATTGGAAGGACTGATGCCGAAGCTGAAGCTCCAATACTTTGGCCACCTGATATGAAGAACTGACTCATTAGAAAAGACCATGATGCTGGGAAAGAATGAAGGCAGGAGGAGAAGGGGACGACAGAAAATGAGACGGTTGGATGGCATCACCAACTCAATGGACATGAGTTTGAGCAAGCTCCAGGAGATGGGAAAGACAGGGAAGCCTGGTGTGCCTCAGTCCATGGGGTTGCAAAGAGTTGAACATGACAGAGCTACTGAACAACATACATTAGCTACAATCGCTTTTATTGTACAAGCTAATACCGCCGAGAGTGTTCTAGGTAGTTGACTCTTTTCTGGTTGTTATTAGGGCTCATATTCATGCAGAAACAATGGCACCACCTTTTCTAGTGACAGGACCTAAGATTTCTTAACTATTAGAGACTGCACACAAAATGGGAAGATAGGCTGACATGGTTACCAACTTAAGAAACCCCTTTGCCTATGGTTCTAATTAGAATGCACATTTAACTCTCCAAACCAGAACACCATAAGGTGGAAAATCTCACCATAAATGGCTATGGTCAGAAAATAGGCATAAACCAGGACTGTCCCTGGGACACTAGTGTATGGTCATTCTAGTTTTAGCTCTAACTGGGCTTTGGGGCAGCTAGTGATGGTACCTTCCAATAGCTGTATTTTTCAGTTTTCCAGAGAGAATGATGCCAAACTATTGACACCTAAGAATCCTTCAATAGATACTGAATATAAAAGCAAAGGAATGAATAGAAAAAAAATACACATATTTTGTAACCTGAAGCATAAAGAAACATGTGGTATATTACAAGAAAGTATCTTTTTAGGAAGTATAGGGGATCTTCCCAACCCAGGGATTGAACCCATGCCTCCTGCAATGCAGGTGGATTCGTTATCATCTTAGCAATCAGGGAAGACCATAAAGAACATAGGACATAATTAAAAGGGGGGGGGGAGTGTGAAAAGAGTAAGAAGATTACAAGGAGGGATAAAAAAAGGAGATTCATTCAATGTGTTGGTAAAATCAGGGGATGAACACCAACTCTAATTCAATATGGATATTGTTAGTGTTGTTTAGTTACTAAGTCTTATTTGACTCTTTTGTGACCCCATGGACTGTAGCCCACCAGGCTCCTCTGTCCATGGAATTCTCCAGGTAAGTATACTCGAATGGGTTGACATTTCCTTCTCCAGGGAATCTTCTCCAGGGATTGAACCTGCATCTCCTACATGGCAGGTGGCTTTTTTACCACAGAGCCACCAGGGAAGCCCCAATATGGGTATATATTTCACTGATTTAGTTTGAGATATGTGTCAAATGTCATTATTCTTCAGTCAGAAATTGCATCTTAGAGAAATTAGCACAACAGTGTAAATCAACTATACTTCAACAACATTTTCAAAAAAGAAAAGAAATCATATCTTGGAATGACATGATTGGGTCTGATGAAACCACTCTACCTCATCTTAAACATTTGATCGCTCAGGAAAGATACAGTATCATCCTCTTGAGCCTTGTTTGTTCAAAATTTCTTCTAATTTGCATAAAATATTGAAGTCATTGCCTGTCTAGGGCTTTGTTTTGATTGTGGACTGATAAGGAAACACACGATTGGCCATATGGGGTATTAAGATTTGGTAATTTCCATATAAAGTTGACTATCATGAATAATTAGACAAACGTAAATGTTTTCTAAGATCTGTTTGGATTTTCTTTGTAGAAGTAAAGTTCTTATTTTTTTTTTAACTGAGTTACCACATTTTCCCAGTATTTCTTTTAAAATAATTTGTGATTCCTTCAGTGGGAATTAATTAAATGAACAGAATCTGCTTATAGATTATTATGAACTTGTTATTTTCCAAAGTCTGTCTTAAAATATAGCATTGGGTCTATTAGACCTAATGATCTTGGATATTTTGAGCAAATCAATGATCTTATTATCTTGTCTAATTCAGGGACTGGCTTCATCTGTGTTTGTTAAACATGCCATCTAAGTCCTGAAATTTCCTTCAACTTTCTTAGTGTTAGTTACATTCATGCTCCGAATATTCAGTAGCAGATGAACTGACACTGAGAGCTTAACACAGTAAGATGATGTTCCATTGGCTGAACCACAGGGTCACTTGGCAGGAAGGTAACAAGATCAGTTATAGGATGACCTGGCTCCTGAGGCTGCCTCTTCAGTATGTTGACATGGTTATGATTGTGAAAGCACAGGCCCTGACCCTGGACTAATGCAGATTCAATCCTGGCTCCTGTACATTTTACTAGCCCTGAATTGCCTGTAGTGAGATTTCTAATTGTGAAGACAAATAATCATGCATACTCATACACACACACAGACACACACACACGCACACGCACAGTAAAACTGTTCTTGCTAGCAGATAAACCTATTTCTAACTGATGTGCTGAAGTCATCATCAATAATAATAATAATAAGAATGATTCTCTCAACATTTATTTTAATGTATCAGAGTGGTATATAGTAAAATTTCTGGAGCTGAAAGTTCATGAAAGTTGTCAGTACACAATCACTTATATAAGAAATAAATATTGGGGTTTTCTGGAGGTGGGAACATAGACTGTTGAAGAATCTACATGACTCTTGAATATTGTACCCATTTTAAAAATAACAGCAAACCTACCACGGGTCTTAAATCTTATAGGACTCTTCCTTACAGTTTCTCTTCTTTAGTTGAAGATTATTCATGACTAGAGCAATCAATAAACTTTCCTTGCCCAAAGGCCAAAGAGAGCCTGGGCTTTCCACATTTCATCTAATAAGATGGATCCTGGAAAATGTGCTGAGGTTGACCCTGCCTTGCATGGCAATGTGCCGTGTTGATTATTTATGATGAAAGAAGCCCCAGGTCAAGGTATAAACTCCTAACTAGCAGGCAACCTCTTTTCTGACATGATTAAAAAGCAATCGGTTTTCGGTTGTATCTGAGAAAGCTACATTTATATTTTACATGTGGTTATAGGAGAAGAACATTTTGAGATAGAATCTCAAGGCTGGAGGGATCCTTCAAGGTCATTCAGCTCAACTCCCTTATCTTGGGTCTATACCATTGCCTGCAGGAGACAGTCTGACTGGCTGATGTTTCCTGAGTACTTTTATCTTTATGGTACCTTTATTCTCATCATGGGAACCACATCTCACCTACTTCCAATTTTGAGAAAATAACAGGCTTTAGATTGGACATCTGTATTACTTTTCACCCTTTTCCATTTGACTTGGTTTTAATATGCTTACTGTCATAATTTTTCTCCTGAGTACACATTTTTTAACTGTATTGTGCTTTAAATATTTAAAACATTTACAACCCCAAATAATCCCACTCCCCAAATATTTTTTTGCTGACCAGTCTGGAGAAGAATAGTCCTAAATCCCTTCTCATAGATAAATTTGCAAAGACAGAACACATCACATGTTTAACTAGTTCAACTTTAGACTTTGTTAAAATACCTAAATTCCCCAAGAAGGGAAATATTTTTCACTAGGACTGAACTTGGAAGTTCAGTACGGTTGGAAGTTTGGGCTGAAATATCCTCTCCTTGGACTAGACCCATAATCTGAATATGTATGGATTTATATGGATCCATATTTTGACATTAACTAGATGTAGTTTTAAATAAACTGATGGGCATGTTTTCCTAAATGGCAACTAAGTGATAGGTCAATCCATTTTTTTCTTAATTAGATTTTGAATGGGATCACTCAAACCTTTCTTTAAGGATTCTTTATCAGCTGAGACATCAGGGAAGCCCTAGAATTCTGGATTGGGTAGCCTTTTCCATCTCCAGTGAATCTTGCCCACCTAGGAACTGAGGAGGGCTCTCCTGCATTGTAGGCAGATTATTTACCAGCTGAACTACCAGAGAATCCCCCTTTAAGTTAAAAGTACAGATCAAATCTTGCCTTTGAAGGCTTTTTAATTTTATTCATTCCCCAGCAGAAGCCTGACTGAGATGTCCTAAGACATGTAATATTAGGTTTCTTTCCCTTTCATTTCCTAGTCTCTGTACCTGTTAACATCAGAACTTCACCCTATCACCCATGGTACAACTAAATTCATGGAGAAACTCTTGTTTAGGAGTTTAGTTGTTTAGTTTTTTCTCATATACCTTTGACTTTTGTGTTTCTTAAAATATTTCTCAGGAGTACAGAATGTTTCAATGTGAACCTTGCTGAATAAGGATCCTGGGCTTCTGAGAAACTTCATAGCCCTTTAAATTAAGGGGAAAAAACAAGATGAAATTTTGACAGACATTAGATAGTTCTGTTTAGAGAAGTAAATGGCAACCCACCCCAGTAATCTTGCCTGGGAAATCCCATGGATGAAGGATCCTGGAGGGCTATAGTCCATGAGGACACAAAGAGTAGAACACGACTTAGTGACTAAACAACAAAAGATAGTTCTATTGGCAGCAAAGCTTGGCCAAACAAATAAGAAGCCCACGAAGAATTAAAGTGGGGAAAAAGCTGATGACCAGGTACAAGGCTGGAGTCCCTGATAGGCCATCAGGGAAGGCACTTAATGAGACCTGTATCATGCAGGGTGTGGAGTTCCAAAGCTCAGCGAACAAGCAGCAGTTGAAATTAATACTAGAGATGATGGGAGAAACTAATAATTATATGTATATATGTGTTGGCCAGAAAGTTCATTTGGGTTTTTCCACAAGATGTTACAAAAGGCCCAAATGCAATTTTTGGCTAACTCAATTGTTCCAAGAGCCAAGAAAGCTGTTTGACCCCATGTGAGAAAAATCATGGTGAAGAGGTACTTCTCCCATAATATAAGGGAATAAGTGTGTCAAGAATGAAGACAGCTAGAGAAAGATAGATTACGGATAAAGAGTGACACAAGATCATTGGGCCAGAAATTAAACAGACTCAAATATTTCCATATGAGACATCCACAGCCGGGAGATGATGGAGCCATGAAGATAAGGAAGCAGGATCTGGCCCCATGCTGGAGAGTCTTATATGCTGCTCTTCTCAATTAGATGTTGCAATATCATTTTCATTGTAATCAATAATGATGTCAAAACAAACATAAAATATATCCTCCTGTTTCCAGCTAAAACAATGAGAAATAAATATAGTTTTTATGTTAAAGAACTTATGTAGCTTGTACTACATGGAATGTTTTTGCTGATGGAAAAATTCAATTATGCATTAAATACTTATTAATAAATAAATACATGTATTAAATAACCAAATGAAATTTCCCTTTTAGTTCTCAAAATGTACCATCTATAAGTAAAATTTAAAACTCCCTTGTGATTTTACAGACCTTTATTCTTTTTTCAAAATTAATTTTTATTGGAGTATGTTTGCTTTACAATGTTGTTTTAGTTTCTGCTGTGCAGCAGAATGAATCATCTGTACATATATATATATATATATATCCCCTATTTTTTAGATTGCCTTTCCATTTAGGTCACCATAGAGCACTGAGTAGAGTTCCCTGTGCTATACAATAGGTTCTCATTATATAGTTAAAAGAGCTATCTATTTCCTACATAGTATCAATAATATATACATGTCAGTCCCAATCTCTCAGTTCATCCCAGTCCCATCTTTCCACCTTTATATCCATGTACTCTATGTCTGTGTCTCTATTCATATGCTGCTTTTGAAAGTAGGAGCTCAGCGCAAAAGGTGAGAACGCTGGGTTTTGCAGTCCATAGCAGAAGTGTTGTCTGAATGTTTGGACTGAGTTTTTAAGATAATGGTAGGGAGATACATATTCTGATAATGACATTTAGAAACTTTATATTGGAAAAAATACAGGGAAGTTTATGCAAAGGAAAATTTTCTGTTCGTTTCACATTTGTTTTCTTTCAAGTCTGCATCAACATTAGAAAATTAAAGTGTAGCATATAGTTGAGATGCTGTGTATAGCACGTGTTTAAAAAGGTAGGATTGCCAGAGAGGCAGAGCAGATTAGTGAAAGCATCCACTTGGTTGTCTCATACATGATTATTTAGCAATTGACATCACTCATCTAAATCACAATGTGCTCTTGCATAAGAAAAGAGTTCAGTCTTATTCTTTCACACACGAACATTCTGTTTTCTCAACATCATTTGTGGAAGAGACTATATTTTCCCAATTGTATGTTCTTGGCACGCTCGTTGACCACTGTATATAAGTGAGTTTACTTCTGACCTGTCAACTCTGTTCCATGTCTATATGTCTGTTTTTATGCCATTATTATATTGCTTTGATTATTGCAGCTTCGTAATAAATCTTAAATCAGGAAATGTGATGCCTCAAGCTTTGGGTTTTGTTCTTATTTAAAACTGCTTTGGCTAATCAGCATCTTTATGGTTTCATATCCAGTTTTAGTGTTTGTTTTTATCTCGGTAAAACCTGTCATTGGAATTTTGATAAAGTTTACATGGATCCAAGTTTTGTTGGATTCCAATAAGCATTAACAATTTAAATGTAAGAATTGAAGTCATAAAGCTACTGGGAGAAACAGAGAGAGGAAAAACTTCTTGACATCGGTCTTGGTAATGATTTCTTGGATATAACATCAAAGGCACAGAAATAAGAAAAAAATAAACAGCATTATGTTAAACTTCTGCACAAGAAGGTAACAATTAGCCAAATGAAAAGGCAACCTATACAATGAGGAAAATAATTGCAAGTCATACATTTGATAAAGGATTAATATACAAAATATGTAGGGAACTCCTATAATTCAATAAAGAGAATAAACTGATTAAAGGCATTGAATATATATTTTTCCAAAGAGGACATACAAATGGCCCAACAGGTATATGAAAGTGTGCTCAGCATCACTAATCATCATGGAAATGCAAATCAAAACCACAATGCAATATCACCTCACAGATGATAGGGTAGCTATTATCAAAAACACAAAATATATGAGTGTTGCTTATAATGTGGAGAAACTGAAACTTTTGCACACTGTTGGCAAGAATGGAACTTGTTACAGCCACTATAGGAAACAGAATGGAAATTCCTTAAAAATTAAAAATAGAATCATCATATGATCCGGCCATTCCATTTATGAGTGTGCATCAGCTGGAATTGAAATCAGGATCACGGAGAAATATTTGCGTGACCATGTTCACTGTAGCATTATTCACAATAACCAAGACAAGAAAGTAGAAAATGTCCATTTTCAGATAAATGGATAAGAAAAAGTGGCATACACATGCAAGGAAATGTCATTAAGCCTTACAAAAGAAAAAAATTGTACCATTTGTGTCATCATGGATGACCTTGGAGGACATTACCCTAAGTGAAATAAGCCAGATGCAGGATGACAAATACTATATGATACTATTCATATAAAGTATCTAAAATAGTCGAGTTCATAGAAGCAGAGAGCAGAATGATGATTGCTAGGGGATAGGGAGGTATTGGTCAAAAAATACAAAATTTTAGTTACATTAGATGAATAAATCTTCAGTTCAGTTGAGTTGCACAGTCATGTTTGACTCTGCAAGCCCATGGACCGTAGCCTACTAGGCTCCTCTGCCCATAGGATTTTCCCAGCAAGAATACTGGACTGGGTTGCCATGCCCTTCTCTGTGGGATCTTCCCTGAACCAGGGATCAAATCCATGTCTCTTGCATCTCCTATATTGCAAGTGGATTTTTTATGGCTGAGCCATCAGCACCGGGGAGGCCTATACTGCAAGCACTTATAATTAATAATACTGAATTATATAATTAAGATTTGTTAAAAGTAGACTTTATATTGTGTTCGTATAACCCATTCCCAAATAATAATTTAAAAAAAGAGGGTAGAAGGAAAATTTGGTGATGAATATGTTTATGGCATAAATTTTGGTGATAGTTTCACAATGTATATTTATCTCTAAACTCATCAAGTTGTATATACATTAAATAAGTAGAGGTTTTTGTGTGTCAATCATGCAAAAGGTATTTAAAAAGATGTTCTCTTTTAAAGTTAAAGAGAATACAAAAAAGATAAATATCTAATTGATTTACATTACATATGTTAAAATAATATTTTGGCATACTGAGTTCTTTAAAATATTAGTAAAATGATGTCAACTGCTTGTTTTTGCTTTTTAAATGAAACACAAGAAAATGTATGTTTGCATATGTAGCTTGCCTTCTGTTTCATCGGGAAAGCCATAGTTTATATACTTTGGAATCATACGGGTCTGTGAGCCTACACCAACTCTTTTGTCATGTATACATGTTACTTCTGTGTCAACATACACATGTCTGTTTAATGTCTGTTTCAGAGCTAATGTGAGGATAAGAAGTAACTTACTAGGGGCACAGATTTTATAAGGTGGCACCCCCTCCACTAGTTTCCTTCTGGGACTCCTGGCTGAGACCACACCAGAAGCCCAGCTCTAGTACAGGCTACGTAAGCAAACAAAGCATCCCAAATGGAAGCACTTTTTATAACTGTTATGAAGATTAAGCGTCTGCCTACAATGTGGGAGACCTGGGTTCGATCCCTGGGTCGGGAAGATCCCCTGGAGAAGGAAATGGCAACCCACTCCAGTACTCTCGCCTGGAAAATCCAATGGATGGAGGAGCCTGGTGGGCTGCCGTCCATGGGGTCGCAAAGAGTTGGACACGACTGAGCGATTTTCACTTCACTTCACTTCACATGAATGGGAAATAGAAATTTGAGTTGTTCTTGTCAGCAGTTTTAATAGCCAGGGCTGAGAAAATCTTTCTAAGTCTCAGATCTGGACATTGACAAATAATATACTCAAGAAAGCATCTGATATACTCAATATGGGGAAATCTGGAAGTCTGTCTTCCTCTTTAAGCCACTAGGGTATCCATTACTCATCCACTGCTCCATATCAGAACACCATTCTTTGATAACTATTGTTTATTTTAGCTCAAATAAGTATTAGTTCAGTTCAGTTGCTCACTCATGTCCAACTCTTTGCAGCCCCATGAATCACAGCACGCCAGGCCTCCCTGTCCATCACCAACATCCGGAGTTCACTCAGACTCATGTCCATCGAGTCAGTGATGCCATCCAGCCATCTCATTTTCTGTAGTCCCCTTCTCCTCCTGGCTCCAATCCCTCCAAGCATCAGAGTCTTTTCCAATGCGTCAACTCTTTGCATGAGGTGGCCAAAGTACTGGAGTTTCAGCTTTAGCATCATTCCTTCCAAAGAAATCCCAGGGCTGATCTCCTTCAGAATGGACTAGTTGGATCTCCTTGCAGTCCAAGGGACTCTCAAAAGTCTTATCCAACACCACAGTTCAAAAGCATCAATTCTTTGGCACTCAGCCTTCTTCACAGTCCAACTCTCACATCCATACATGACTACTGGAAAAACCATAGCCTTGACTAGATGGACCTTTGTTGGCAAAGTAATGCCTTTGCTTTTTAATATGCTATCTATGTTGGTCATCACTTTTCTTCCAAGGAGTAAGCGTCTTTTAATTTCATGGCTGCAGTCACCATGTGCAGTGATTAGTCACCCACAATACACTGCAGTATAATCCACGGTAGTTTCTGAGTCCAAAATATTCCTGGTAGATAAGTCTGGTAGCATTCTGATGTTACATGTGAGGGCCTGAGAGTAGAAAATTAATCAACATAGTGGTTATGTTGCACAGTATATTGTATTTAATACTCGTAGGAGTCTTAGCTTAATAATTTAAGTAACTTTCTTAAGTCTGCACATCTAGTAAGTATCAGAATCAAGACTCTCATCACTCTTCCTATGTTTTGTGCTAAGTTGCTTCAGTTGTGTCGGATTCTTTGCAATCCTATAAACTGTAGCCCACTACAGTCCTGTCCATGGGATTCTCCAGATAAGAATATTGTAGTGGGTTGCCATTTCCTCCCCCAGGGGATCTTCTTGACCCAGGGATAAAACTTTTTAATGTCACCTTTTATGGCACATTTTATGTCTCCTGCATTGGCAGGCAGGTTCATTACCACTAGCACCACCACTAGCTAAAACATAGGGAAGTCCTCTATGTTTTAGCACTTTTTTGGACAAGTGAGGTCAAGAGCTAAAGTTCTTGAAGAAATGACCTCCAGGATCATGCATTTACTCATCTGATGCTTAGAGATATTCTTTACCAGAGCCATGCAATGAATTTGTGACTTTTCCAAACAAAGCCAAATGATCTTTGCTGTCATGCTCCAAATTCATCTTTATAAGAATAATCTTAATAAGATAATAAAGTACTTATGATTGGGCTTTCCAGGTGACTCAGTGGGCAGAGAATCCACCTTCAATACAGGAGACGTGAATTCCATCCCTGAGTTGGGAAGATCCCCTGGAAGAGGGCATGGCAATCCACTCCAGTATTCTTGTCTATAGAGTATCCCATGGACAGAGGAGCCTGGCAAGTTATAGTGCATAGGGCTGCAAAGAGTAGGATGCTGCTGAAGTGACTTAGCGTGCATGCATGTATCATTTCTTCAGTGCCTACTTCAAGACTGGTGTTATACTTGCACTGTGCCATTTTATTATTGCAACTGCCTTGTAAAGTAAATATGTGTATGTACTCAGTCCTGTCTGACTCTTTGCGACCCCATGGACTGTAGCCCACCAGGCTCCTCTATCCATAGAATCTTCCAGGTAAGAATACTGGAGCCATCTCCTACACCAAGGGATCTTCCCAACTCAGGGATAGTACCTCAGTCTCTTGCATTGGCAGGGGGATTCTTTACCACTGTTCAACCTGTTTCACAGATGATGAAATAGGCTCAGAGAACTTTGGTAGTTTGATCATCAGCACACAGCTAATGCCTGGAGAAGGAAATGGCAACTCACTTCAGTATTCTTGCCTGGAGAATCCCATGGACAGAGGAACCCGGTGGGCTACAGTCCACGGAGTCGCAAAGAGTCGGACATGACTAAGCAACTTCACTTCACTTCGCTTCACACAGCTAATGATTGGCAAATAAGTTGTATTAAAATGTATTTAATTCACTAACTACCTTCTTTTCTATGAGACAATAAAGTTAGAGTTATATTGGACTGTAAATGTTAATGTCTTAATATACTGTTTTTCCTTTTCTTTTCTAAACTCCTCTGAAGAGGTGAAGGGTAGACCAGATGATTTCTGAAAAGTTTTCAGTCTTCAGATTGCCTTTCTGTAAGCATATTCTATAAAAATGTCTGATGTGTATATGCGACACCCAGTTCTTATTAAAGACCATTTCAACCCACTTTCAAAACATGTTTAAAAGTAAAGTTTATTGCTAGAGAAAGTACCTACTTCATAAGCCAAAGCAATCCATCTTATCCAAACACAAGAAAATAAATGAAAACTAAATGTCCAGAACAAGAATTGAGAAAATTAAAAATATCTTAGAAATAAGCTCCTTCTCTGTTTAATTTTTCATGATAGCTATCTACAGCTATCTCAAATATGGAGGGATAAGAAAAATAAGTCTATGTCGTAGACATACACACAATTAAAACCTAAAGATAGAGTGAAGAGGAATTTCTCAAATAGAAAACTAGTTTTTTAAAAAAATAAATCTGAAAAGAGGGAGAAAATGAAATATATTTCTTTTGGAAGCCAAATTTTCAGATGAAAACTGAAAAGTTATAGATTCAGAGGTCCTTCTTAGATGTCCTGGACTTTATTTTCTTCTCTTCTTGTCAGTCCTGCATGCAATTAAGTGATGCATTTTTCCAAACCCCACTTTCAGTCATGTCACATATTGCCCCAGATCTTCTCTTCCTCTCTGGGTAGCCACACTCCACCCAGTCCTTTTGAAACACAGAGCTAATCTTAGTTGTTGTGTTGTGACCTGAATGTGCCCCTTCAGAATGTCATATATGCTCCCAACTACTGACTATCTATTTGTGCTACCTAATTGTGTCTCTGGTTAGTCCTCTCTCACAGAATCTAATCTCTTCTTCCTCTTTTTCATTTATTTATTTATTTGCTTATTGGCAGCACTGGGTCTTCATTGATGCATGCAGGCTTTCTCTAGTTGTGGCAAGTGGGGGCCACTCTCTAGTTGCAGAGAGTCGGCTCTAGAGTGCGGCTCAGTAGTTGTGTTGCATAGGCTCAGCTACCCGAAGGCATGTGGAATCTTCCTGTGCCAGGGCAGGCAGATTCTTAACCACTGGACCACTAGGAAAGTCTCTCTTTCCTTTTTAAGTCAAACCTCCTCCATAAATTCTCTCTGATTTATTCAATCCAGTCTCATCTTTCTCTTTCCTGGACACATCTGGTGATGTTTTCCAAACTTTCTCAAATCAAAACATTCAATTTTTTTTTTTTACAGTGTGGTAGGAGATGGTCCAGTCTTTGGGACAGAAATTCAACCTGGGCCCTAGGCAGCATCTCCAAGGGCTGAGAGAACTAATGAGTCGACAAAAATAACCCATCCCTTGACACAACCAAGCAGTCATGAAGTTTGGTTTTGTAAGTTCGATGACCCCAATTTTTGGAAGCAAACACGAGGTGTATTTAGTGTGATAGACATATCTATCCTTCTTTTTTAGGCATTTTATTTTAAATATAGCAGTGTGTACATGTCAATTCCAAACTCCCAATTTATCCCTCTCCCCAGCCTCCACCCCCTGGTAACCATAAGTATCTTCTCTAAGTCTCTGAGCCTCTTTCTGTTTTGTAAATAACTTCACTTGTAATTATTTATTTTTCAGATTCTGTATATAAGGAATATCATATATTTGTATTTCTCTGTCTTGTTTCATTTAATATGATAATCTTCAGATCCATTCATGTTGCTGCAAATGGCATTATTTTGTACTTTTTTATGTCAAAGCAGTATTCCATTGCATGTATGTGCCACTTCTTTAACCATTCAGCACTCAGGGACATTTGGGTTGCTTTCATGTGTTGGCTATTGTAAATAGTGCTGCTGTGAACACTGGGGTGCATGTATCCCTTTTCGGCATAGATGCCCAAGACAGGGATTTCTGGATCATAACGTAGCTCTATTTTTAGTTTAGTTTTTTTTTTTTTTTTAAGAATCCTGCATACTGCTTCTCTACAGTGGGTTATGCCAATTTACATTCCCACAAACGGTGTAGGAGGATTCCCTTTTCTATACACCCTCTCCAGCATTTATCTTTTGCAAATTTTTAAAATAATGGTCATTCTGATGGGTGCAATGTAACATCTCATTGTAGTTTTGATTTGCATTTCTCTAATAATTAGCGACATAGAACATCTTTTCATATGTTTTTTGGTCATATGTATATATTTGGGGAAATGTCTCCAGGTATTCTGACCATTTTGGGATTGGGTAGTTTTTCTTTTGATACTGAGCTGCTTAACCATACTTATTCTAATGGTAGGAATACTGGAGTAGAAGAAAAGAGGATTGATATTTAGAGAAAGTCATTTTGATATGACCACTTATATCATTTTGATATTTGGAACATGAATATTTGGAATAGTTTTTAAATTTAATTTTATATCGAAGTATAGTCGATTTACAATTTTGTGTTAGTTTCAGATGTGCAGCAAAGTGATTTAGTTATAGATATACATATGTCCATTCCTTTCAGATTCTTTTCCCATGTAAATTATTATAGACTATTGAGTAGAGTTTCCTGTGCTATACAGTAGGTACTTGTTGATTATCTATTTTATATATAGTAGTGTGTGTATGAAGGAGTGAAGTGAAGTCGCTCAGTCATGTCCAACTGTTTGCGACCCCATGGACTGTAGCCTACCAGGCTCCTCAGTCCATGGAATTTTCCAGGCAACAGTACTGGAATGGGTCGTCATTTTCTTCTCCAGGGAAACTTCCCTATATTAATCCCAAATTCCTAATTTATCCCTCCTCTAATATTTATGTGGAATCTAAAAAATGATGCAAATAAACTTATTGGTATGTTTTCCTATCAAAGGAAGTTTTGATATAGCCACATCTTGCCTTAGTCTAAAAAGATGCAAAGTTGTTAGAATTATGAATTTAAAAATTGCCAGATCATATACTCAACAGGCATTCCTATTTACCTCCTTAAAAACTTACAGAACTCAGGTATTCTGTCAGACAGAGGTGACCCTGAGCTGTCTTGGAGTGAAATAAGACTGGCGTGTTCCAGCCATTTACTTCTGCCAGTCCTTGACATAAGAGCTGTACCTTTGTTCCAGCCTCACCACAATTTTCCAAAAAGAGGGGTGTGCCTATGCAACTCATGGTCCTTAAGCAATATTGCTGCCATATTCCCTCCTGAGTGATCTAATATCTGATTTTTAAAAATTATTTAGAAACATCTTCTTTATACTTGTAAATATGTTATTGGAAGAATTGTTTTGCTTTCTATATTGCAGCACCTCTTTGTCCTTATTAATATGTGTTGACACGGTTTAAGTACGTAGGCTCTCTCTCTGACCAGACAACACCTTCAGTTCACCAATTCAGTCAAGCTTTTCCTTATTTTCTTTCAATCTGATTGGCTGTCTTGATCTATTTTAATCGTGGAAACCTTGAGATACATTTTTATTATGTACATTTTTTTTTACTTCAGTGTATGCTGTAGGATAAGGTTGTGACTTGAATAGACGGATATCCTACAGCCAGTTACCAATTGTGCAACTGCCTTATCTTCTTATATTCAGGGCTCACTTTTGTTCAGCTTTCTTTTGCTTTTGAATCAGTCTGCAGGGGCCTTTCTCTCTTATCCTTTTCAATGTTCAAACTATGGGTGAGAAAAAAATCCCTCTTCCTGGTGCTTATTGTGGTTGCTGTTTTCCAGGAATGGCAGACACAAAGTATCTGAAAGCTTCTATTGACCACTGGATGTGCAGCTTGGAAATTTGAAGACCCCTGAACGTCTTATCATAGGGGCAACATGGGCTTATCATTGGGCTCTGAAGGCTCAATTCCAGAAAACTCCAGAGAAAGAAAACTATCAATCCATCTAAGCGTAATGGAAGCCCTGATATGGGGCCAGTGGCCACTTCTCAAGGGCACACAGGGATCTCAGTGTTCTGAACTGAGTCCTGACTATGGAAACCGTTTGCTTATGTGAAAAGGATTCTTGAAATCATTAGTCAGGTTCATGTGTTTACTTCTTTATTCCTTGAAAGTACTAGGAAGTCAGCAAGATAGACTTTAAAACACAGTACATTTCTTTAAAAAGTGAAAAGTAATTGTTTTCTTATTATAAAAGCACTATATAGTCCTTGTAGAAAAAAATTGCTTAAAAGGAGAAAAATCCATGCTATTCTCCTCACCCAGAGACACCATCTGTAACACTGGGTATACAGCTTTCTGTATATTTTATGTCACATAAACAGCTTTTAAAACAAAAGATTCATACTGTATATATTATTTTGTAACCTATATTTTTCACTGGACATATATTATGAACATCTTTCCATGGCAATAAATATTAATTATACAACATCAAAACATGTATATAAATGAATAGAATACCAGGCTTCTGGTCACATGATCTTAGTTTGAATCAATTCCCTTCATCAGGACTTCCAGTATATCCCTCAGTAGTATCTATATCTATAGTATATCTATAGTATCTCCCTTAGACCAGGTAGGAGAGGCCTCTGACCTGGGCTCCCTGCTACAAAGGAGCCTTGCTTTGAGTTTCTCCCTTGATGAGGACTCTGATGGGTAAAGACCTTACCTGGAAACTTTGCTCTTCTTCCTCCATCACAGTTTAGACCATGATTCTTTCAGGGTCTCCAGACCTCAGAATTATCTAAACCATTTCAGGGTCTGTGTAGGCTTCACCTGGGTGCACTTTCCTTGGGGAAGAGGGACCAGGGCACAAAACTAATGTGGGTACCCACAGGACCAAGGCATGATGGTCAGGGTCAGCTGAGTGACCCTGGGATGTGCTGGATGGTCAGTGGTGAGAAAGGAAGAGGTTGTTGTGCATCACATGCCATCTGAACCTAGATGTTCATGTTATGAAGGATAAATTGGGAGTTTGGGATGGACATATGCACACTAGCTTTCAGGAGGTGCTAGTGGTAAACAATCCTCCTGCCAATGCAGGAGACACAAGAGGCATGGGGTCAATCCCTGGGTCAGGAAGATATCCCAGAGTAGGCAATGGCAACCCACTCCAGTATTCTTGCCTGGAAAATTCCATGGACAGAGGAGCCTGGTAGGCTACAATCCATGAGGCTGAAAAGACTCAGACACAACTGAGCACACAGCACAAACATACACTACTATATGTAAAATAGATAACCAATGAAGTCTTATTGTATAGCATAGGGAACTCCACTCAATATTCTGTAATAACCTAAATGACAAAATAATTTGAAAAAGAATCGATACATGTATGTTGATAACTGAATCACTTTGTTGTACACTTGAAACTAACACAACATTGTTAATCAAATACAGTCCAATATAAAATAAAAAATTGAAAAAGAAAGTATATTTGCGAACAGTGAAGGAGAGATCACAAGTTATTTAACACATGAGTCCTTAACTTTGTATGGCTTAAGTTATAGCCTGCATGAACATAGGCGTTTGTGATGATATGATATTCATTTGTAATATTCTCAAGCAAAATTGTCAGATGAAATAGTGCCTCCTTGTATAAATTGGAGTGAAACTTAAAAAAATCTCTAACTTTATTTCCCAAAGATGTCTCAAACTTAAAAAAAAAAAGTTTTAAATTTTATTTTTTGGTCATGTTGCATGGCATGCAGGATCTTCACTGACCAAGGATAGAACCTGTGTTTGCTTCAGTGGAAGCACAAAGTCTTAACCACTGGACCACTGGGGAAGTTCAGAGTAAATTTATTTATCTCTATGAATCACAAATTTTTACCAATAAAATGAAACAATAATATTTACTTTTTGCTTAATTTTAGGATATTTATAACAATACTAACTGGTCAGTAAAGAAAGTGTGTTAATCTGTTTTCTCAGATGGTTACTCAGATGGTAGGAAAAAACAAAAATAAAAACATAAATACTTATATTTTAATTACATTCAATTATAACCTGTTACAAATTTCTTGTTACTCTCTTTAAAAGGGCAGTCCTCTTTCTTGACAGTATTGACAGTCACATAACACTGCTTTATTCTTTTCTTTGCCAACATCTACTTACCCAAAGGCAGAGCGATTCAACTAGTGTTGAAAGTACCTAGGTAACTGTCAGCCCCCAAATTTACTCTTAGGACAGCTTGTCTCTTTGTTTTTATTTTAAATTTTGACTTGCATCTTTACTATTTCACTTTTGTCATCCTCTCTTTTTGAAAAAATGCTTTCATTTTTAAAATAAAAGTTAATTCCAAAAATTGAAGTATAGTTTGCAATGTGTTAGTTTCAGATGGACAGCAAAGTCATTCAGATTATATATATATATATACACACACACACACACACACACACTTCCTTTTTCAGAATCTTTTCTCCTATAGATTATAGATTATTACAGAATATTCAGTAGAGTTCTCTGCACTATACAGTAGGTCCTTCTTGTTTACCTATTTTATATATAGTACTGTATATGTGTTAATCCTAAACTCCTAATTTATTTCTCACCACCCTCTTGCTTTTCCCTTTGGTAACTATAAGCTTGTTTTCTATGTCGCTAAGTAGACAGACAAATATCATATGATATCACTTATTTGTGGAATCTAAAAAGATGATACAAATAAACTTATTTTCAAAAGAAAGCTGATCTCCTTTAAAATGAAGATTCATCTGTACTGAAAGGCATTGTTGCGAATAATTGAGCTTGATCTTAACATAATGAGATGCTTTCTCACTCAGCGTATATATTCTGTCCTTCTATGTAACCAGATTCTTCCTGAGAGAGGTCTCTCTTGGATTAGATTAGAATCTGCACTAAAGCTGCATTATTTTAAACTGTGAGAGACTAAGTTGCATTATGTTTTCCCTCTGCTCCTGGGTTTTCTACTTTTTCTTCTTAAAAACACTTACCAGGAGCATTTCCCCCAAATTCTCCCAAGCTGTGAACATAATCTTATATACAGAACATTCTATATTATCCAAAGCTGCATATTAGAAAAATATATATTTCTCCCTAGATACTTAGGCCGTATAAACAATGCAAGTCATTCTCCTGGAAAACTACATAAATTTTATATATTTCCTTCGTAAAATGCGCTCCCCTAATTTAATCAAAATTGATAAATGAGTGCAGGAACAGAAGCTGAAGCCCTAAAGACTAATATATTTAGTTTTTCTGATGTGCCATATGCATATTTACACTTCACAATTAAATGACATACAAGGAGACATGCAATATTCCGAAGAAATTGTGACAGCTTTATTAATTCTGCCAACAGCTCACAAGGTTGTTGGTCACAAGGGACTATTTACTGAATTTCTTGCCTATAAAGAGTTACATTTGGAATGGAAATTAATCACCATGACCCCAAAGGTGAGGATCTGAATTTTTACTTTAAATTTTCATACTACATAAATTCAACAGCCTTTCCTTTCCAAATATTCTTCTAAGCAGTATCTACTTTGTTTAGGATCCAATTTTCACATTCTGTTAGGAAATATTTTCTCAACATTTCAAATATACTTTTGAGAAGGCAATTAGACATACATCAGGCAATCTTCCACTCCATGCAGTGTGCATTTTCTGTGCAGGATCAGGCAATGTGTAAAAATTATGAATCTTAAAATAGACTTTCACCATAAAAATTGGGAGCGATAGATCAGATAACTCCTGTTTCCTAATGATAATGAGGACAGTAAATAATTTTAAAGCCTTTGCAGCATGTTCTTTTTAAAAAATCTCTCATCTTTCTTCTCCATATAATAAATCCACACTATGCTTAAGCCAGCAAAAAGCATGTGTAATTTTTATTCTACGGGGGTGTATTTCTGGAAAGGCAAACAAGATGCTGTCTTTTCACCCTGATCCTGGGTTAGCACACAAAAGACAAAGTATCGCTTGTCAGATGAATTCTAATTGGCTGACAGTACTGAGTTTTATGGCTTCACTTCATCTGCACATGAAAACCAGGACATTAATATGCAGGGAAGAAACACATGATATAAAGTTCATAGTGCAGGAGTTAAAAGAAGAACACCAACACATCAGTCAAATATGATCATCCGAAGACCTGTCAAGAGAAACTTTCAGCAGAAATACACCTTCTGCATGGAAGGCTGAGGGGATTACACCAACCAAGTCCTACGCAAGACATACATCGGAAAAATCTTTTGACAAATGCACTGAAGAAAATGAGATTTTATGCAACAGAGACCTAAATATAAATCATTCTGAGGGCTGCCCAACTTCTTTTTGTGGGGGAAAGGCAAAGTTTAACTCTCTCTTGGAGCCAAATCAGTTTCTGAAGTCTGCAAAAAAAAAAAAAACAGAAAAAGAAAAAGAAAAAGATACTGTATCCATAAATGCCAAGAGGTTGGTTTCATCCAGTTTAATAACATGTTGACTCAGTTTTTTAAAACGGTCATGTTTAATCACATAGACCAGATAACTCTCATTGGTTAGCAGGCATGGTGATGCTGGGCTATTATAATGTAAATTGCTTTACACTTTCCTCCAACTCTATAGATAAGCCTCAATTGCCATTGGTTGAGCCTTGACCATGTACAAAGCTCAGAAAATAAGACTTAATAATCACACCAGTCTTTTAAATTTTCTTCACTTATTATTATTATTTTTTTTAATTTGAGTATTCTTGATTTTGGGTTTTACCTGGTTTTGGGTTTCCCTGCTGGCTCAGAGGTTAAAGTCTCTGCCTGCAATGCAGGAGACCCTGGTTCCATCCCTGTGTCGGGAAGATCCCATGGAGAAGGAACTGGCAGCCCACTCCAGTATTCTTGCCTGGAGAATCCCATGGAGGAAAGAGTCTGGTAGGCTACAGTCCACGGGGTCGCAAAGAGTAGGACACAACTGAGCTACTTCACTTTCACTTTCATACTTGATTTACACTATTCTGTTTCTCTCCACTATATAATAAAGTGAACCCCTTATACATGCACATATACGCACTCATTTTTTTAGATTCATTTCCCATATAAATTATTACAGAGTATTGAGTAACATTCCCTGTGCTATACAGTAGGTCTTTATTGGTTATTTATTTTATATAGAGTAGTGTGTACATGTTAATCCCAATCTCCCAATTTATCCCTCCCTCCTTCCCACCAGGTAACCATAAATTTGTGTTCTACATCTGTGACTCTACTTTCTATTTTTAAAATAAGATCATTCGTACCTTTTTTTTTTTTTAGATTCCACCTGTAAGTGATATTATGATATTTGTCTTGCTCTTTCTGACAATCTCTTGGTCTATGCATGTTACTACAAATGGTATTATATCACTCTTGTTAATGGATGAGTAATATTCCATTGTATGTACATACCACATCTTTTTAATCCATTCATCTGTTGATGGACATCTAGGTTGCTTTCATGTTCTGACTATTGCAAATAATGCTGCAGTGAATACTGGAGTGCATACCCCACTACAGGGGGGGATGTAAATTGGTACCACTGCCCCACTGTCGGTGGGGATGTAAATTGGTACCACTACTATGGAGAACGGTATGGAGGGTCCTTAAAAATCTAAAAATAAAGCTTCCATATGATCCAGCAGTCCCACTTCTAGGCATTTACCCAAAGAAAAACATAATCCAAAAATATTCTTCACTTCTTATTAAATTCAAACAGCTAATGAGGATCAGAGCCTGTCTATGGGACACCAGAGGCTAAACTCTGGATGAAAGCTGAGAGAAGGCTGACAATATAGGACACATTTGAGACTTTGTGGTTAGTCTGCTGGTGGCTCTTCTGTCCTCCACTTAGATTACTTGATTTTGTATTGATGCAAATCCTGGCTGACTGAGTCCTCTCTTTTCACCATTCTCAGGCTTTAAATGGAAATGTGAAGGCCATTTTGGCCTTTTGGGTAGTCTAGCCAGAGATGCTGGGGAAGAAGATAGGTTCCAGTCTCCCAAATCAGCCTGCTGTCCCCTAGATAAGCCTGACCATACATATGCATGGCACCAGCTCCAATTTCATGTGAGAATCCTTTACTCATTAATTAGTTTCATTCACTCCTCTAAAAGCCTTGCCAGAGAGCCTTCTCTTTCCCCTAACTTGCTGTCATCTCTCTGAAGGCATGTTGTCCTGAGGACCCACATTGTTTCATCTCTGGATGCTTCTTGGAAGCACAGGCACAAAGCTTCCTTTTCAAGCAGAATTTCTTAAGTTCTAAGAGTGGCTGGTATGAAAGGCACTGATGAATAAGTAGATGCTACACAAGTGGATGCCAAAGTGCCAATTTGCACTGTATGAACATGAGGGGATCGTGACCCCATTGGCATAGCCAGTGAGGATTTTAGGATAATCAGACTGTGCAGAGGCCTTACCATCCATTCATATCTTCCTGAAATTGAGATAAGGCAAACAAGCATGGATGAGCAGTTCTGGAATGACACAGTTCTCAAGTAAAGGATTCCAGTTGACAGAAGTATGCACAGTGGAGCTTTATTCATGGCCCCTCTTTGCCTGGATGAGGACAGGAAAACTGAGCAACTCACAACTATGACAAAGACTCAAAACCTTTATCCTAATCCTTGTCTTAAAACTTTCATTCCCCAAACAGTGAATTTACATGTTTCCAAAGGACACACTTTGAGTGAGAAGGCCTCTGGACCCTCTAGCAACACCACTAATGGGTAAAAACAATGGCTCTGGATCACTTATGAGGTCTGTGTTACTAACACTCCAAGTGTCTCGTGAAAAGGAATGGCTGTGTTCCCCAATAGACATTCAGAAATGCAGACATAAATTCAAACCCACAGGCATATCGACCCACATACAGAGTCACACACACACACACACACACACACAATAGTATTATAAAGAGATTCCAGGATGTTGAAATTTGCAAATAATATAACAAGAATGTCTAGGGCAGCCTTTTGATTGGCAATTGTCTGATCTATCCCTGGCCTTAGTTCATAAAGACACTAAAACTAGTCAGAGGGAACATTCATGACTCTACCTTGGACCAGATCTGGTTTATTCCATTCCATCCTCCATGAGCTTTAGCCTCCATTTGGCACCTAAAATTCAGTCTTATTGCTGGCCTTTGGCCTTGGTTGATACTGGTCCTATCTATCTGATCCTAGAGTTTCCATGTGGAACTTTGATGAGACTGACGCTCTGGCTACCAACATTCACATTGCCTTTGGAAGTATCAATAGTTCTACTCCTGGTGTCTAGATAAACCTAATATTGATCACTGACCACCAAGACTGGTGTGTGTATGTGTGTGTGTGTGTGTACATGTATAAATAGATAGATAAATAGATAGATAGATGGATTTGGGCATTGCTTGCTTTACTGAGAGACAGTCAATTGGAGGATCTGTTCTGTGTTTTTTGTTTAACAGTTACCCACAAGAATTGATTCAAATATTTACATGGTTTAAATGAACTCCTTTTGTTAATCAGTCAGAAGTCTCTTATCAGTGCCCATGGTTTGAATACATGAATAGTCCCCAAGGACAGGCTGGTTTCCGTTACTCTGACCTCTAGGAGTTAAAAATAGTCTTTTTGTATATTGCAAAATGAATTAGAATTAGGCAAAATAGACTAACAATGTCCACTTTCTGTTGATCATGTACTGTGCTACGGACATCTTATATTCTTTATCTCTAATGTCCAGATAATCTGATATGAGAGACAATATTATTTGCTTTTCATAGAAAAGCAAAATGGGTATGGAAGTACAGTAACTGCTCCAAAGGCACAGGCAAGTTGTTGGTGGTGGAGTGAAGATTCAAAGGCAGGCTTTGTGCCTACACAGGCCATACAGTTTCTGGCATCATTATATCCTCTTTGGTAGGATATTAGGGGCAATTTTCACATACAAAAGAATGTCACTGAAGAGCAATGAGCCTCCAAATCATGCATGACCTTTGAAAATCCCATTAGGATCACCAAGACAGGGTAGTCCTGAAGCCAACTCATTTTTGGCAGAGTTGAGAAGGGATGGTCTTTATATTTTATCATAGGTACCCTTCAGTGCTTATCTACCAGTGGTGAATGAGACAAATACACAAAGTCCATGTTCTGCATATTTTAAAGACAAGGGCTTCTATCCAAGTGAACTTTCTTGAACAAGGGCATTATTTCTCATTACTGGCTGGTCTCCATCTGTTCCCTTCTTGGGTGGGCATGCCAGGGCTACTTGCAGGTGAATGTAACCTCCCTGCTTGTTGCTGCTGCCCAGGAAAATTGGGAAATTCCTGTTCTATCCTTCATCAAAAACACCTACTCTCACTGACCAGCAAAATATCTAGTTCGTTTGTTAGAAGTAAAAGGGGACCCGTGATTACATTGCCAACATTTAATGGCTCATATGGTCAAGAATTCTTCTGAAATGCAGGAGACCCAGGCTTGATCCCTGGGTTGAAAATACACCCTAGAGAAGGGAATGGCTACCCAGTCCATTATTCTTGCCTGAAGAATTGCATGGACAGGAGCCTGGTGTACTATATATAGTCAATGGGGTCTATAGTTGGACATAACTGAGGAACTAAGCATGCCTGTCTTAATTTCTTTAATTTTGCAGAGGGATGTTGCATTTTCTATGTAACAGCAATGGTAGCAAAGATGATTGATACTCATCGTAGGGAAACCTGCCATGCATTCAATATAGTTTGTTGTTATTAGCCTTACGTGGGATTTATTTTGTTTTTGTACAATGACTTTCTCCTTTCCAGAATTCATGTGTTGGATTATTTCATACTTTCCTAGTAGCTACCTTTTCACAAGCCAAGTCAGTCCTGTTAAGAATGGGTGTGCTATAAATAACTAGTAAGCAGCTACAGTAATCACAATGAAACCAAGAGCTGTGCTTGTCCAATGTTCTCGTTTCCCTGACCCTCTCAGTTAGAAAATCCTGCTTGAGTCAAACCTACATTCCTCCAACCACACATACAGCACTATTTTTCTCTTATTCAAGAGTTTGAGGACTGGTACTTGAACAGCCTCTGTTTTTGACAGCCAAGAAGAAAGAAACGTCACTGCTGAAATAGCATCTTGCCTGCAGTTCCCAAGTAAAGTGGCCTGGTTACAAGGTGAATACTGCAGCAGGCAGCAGGTAGGTGAAATACCTGCTGAGAATGAGAGTTCTCATTGCCTCCAATCTGGGCAGTGGAGCTCAGAAAGTAAAATGTGAAGGGGTAGGGGTGGGGGTCAGGGGATAGGGAATGACTAATGCTGTTGCCACCAATTATTATTATTATCATTGTCATCAATCATCCCTGGCATACTTACATCAGTTGCAGTTTCCTCCTTTCTCTCAAAATTCACTTTTTGGAAGAGAGACAGATAAAACAATGCTAGAATAAAGTGTGATATGTTCTCTTCAAAAGACCGTTGTAGGAATATATGAAGGTGATTGAGTCTGCTGGGAGAAGACTTGTATTTTAGAGATGTCTTTATTTAAATGAAGTCACTACATCTTCTGTTACTAGATTCAATGAATTGTCCAGTAAGTATGGCTCTAATGGATTTTAGAATCAATGGACGTCACTCTTCAGAATAACTATTTCATTTTTTAAATTGACATAAAGAAATTTATGATACAGTGAATCCTGATCCTTGCTAATGTTATTGTAAAATTATACTTTAACATAAATTACATGAAATAAAAATGAAATTAGGGATGTATTCCCATAGAAAAAAATAAATTAAAAGATAGGACTCTGACTTTAATATATTTTAAAATGATATTATTAAAGGAAATATTTCTAAAATAATTTGAAGCAACATGGATGGATCTAGAAATTATCATATTTAAATGAAGTAAGCCCAACAGAGAAAGACAAATATTGTGTGATAGCATTTATATGTGAAATCTGAAAAAAAAAAAGATAAAAATGAACTTATTTACAAAACAAAAATAGAACCACAGACATAGAAAACAAATTTATGGTTACTAAAGGGGAGAGGGAGAGGGATAAATTAGGAGTTTGGAATTAACATATATACATTGTCCTATGCTGTGCTTCCTTCCTCAGCTATGTCTTGATTCTTGATTCTTTGTGACCCTGTGGACTGTGGCCTGCCAGGTTCCTCTGTCCATGAAGATTCTCGGAGTGGGTTGCCATGCCCTCCTCCAGGGGATCTTCCCAACTCAAGGATCAAACCCAGGTCTCCCTCACTGCAGGCAAATTCTCTACCATCTGAGCCACCAGGAAAGCCCGAGAATAGCCTATCCCTTCTCCAGAGATCTTCCTAACCCAGGGTCTCCTACATTGCAGGCAAATTCTTACCAGCTGAACTACCAGGGAAGCCTAACATATGCACATTACTATATATAAAATAGATAACCTACAAAGACCTACTGTATAGTGCAGGGAACTCTACTGATTATTTTGTAATGACCTATAATGGAAAAGAATCTGAAGAAGTATATATATATATATATGTATATCACTTTGCTCTACACCTGAGACCAAGACAACATTGTAAATCAACTACATATAAAAAAGGAGATAATTCTTTAGAAAATATAGTAATTTGTCAACATAACTTAAGATGTGAAAACTATACTCCATTTCTGTGTGTGCATGTGTGTGTTCACATGTGAAACGTGTTATATTTACCTTGAGTTAGATCTGGAGGCAAAGATTCTATCTTACATTGCATGGTGTTTTAGTTTTGGTATATAGTTGTTTGCCAACTCATGGATGAATGAACCTTTCTTTTTAAACTCTAAGTATTTGTCTCATCCAACATATTTTACATTTTGGAACATATTAAGCTATGCTCATTGAGAGTATCACTGGTTACTGATATATGCATTTAAAATTATTCCACATTAGAGAAGGAAACCCTCCTACAATGTTGGCTTGTGGGAATATAAATTACTTCAGCCATTATGGAGAACAGTATGGAAATTTCCCAAAAGTATTAAAAGTAGAGTTGCCTTATGGTCCTGTGATTCCACTCCTGAGCACATATCCAGATAAAAGTATAATTCAAAAAGATATATACAACCTTATGTTCATAGAAGCACCATATGCCAAGCACAATAGCCAAGACATGAAAGCGACTTACATGTCTATTGACAGATGAGTGGTTAAAGAAGTTATACATATACACAAGGGAATATTACTCAGCCATAAAAGGAACAAAATTGAATCAGTTATAGTGAGGTGAATGAGCCTTGAATCTGTCACATAAAGTGAAGAAAGAGAAAAATAAATATTGCATATTAACATGTATGTATGGAAATTAGAAAAATTGTATTGATGAACTTATTTGCACAACAGTAATACAGATGCAAATGTAGAGAATGAATTCTTTTGGACACAGACTGGAGGAGGAAAGAGTGGGACAAACTGAGAAAGTAGCATTGACATATATACATTGTTGTTTAGTCACTAAGTCATGTCTGACTCTTTTGAGACACCGTAGACTTTAAGCCACCAGATTCCTCTGCCCATGGAATTTTCTAGGTAAGAACACTAGAGTGGGTCGGTATTTCCTTCTCCAGGGGATCTTCCTGACCTAAGGACTGAATCCACATCTTCTACATTGGAGGGAGGATTCTTTACCACTGAGCCACCAAGGAAGCCACATAGATACATTACTGTGTATAAAATAGATAGCTAGTACGAAACTGCTGTATAACACAGGGAGCTCAGCTTAGTTTTCTGTGATGATCTAGTGGGGTGGGATAGTGGGCTGGGAGTAAGGTTCAAGAGGGAGGGGATAGTTGTATACTTATACCTGATTCACATTCTTGTACAGCAGCAACTAACACAACATTGTAAAGCAATTATCTTCCAATTAAAAGTTTAAAAAATGAAAAAGACAAGCACCATATGATATCACTTATGTGGAATCTAAAATATCACACAAATGAACTTATCTATGAAACGTACACAAACTCATAGACATAGAGAAGAGACCTATGACTGCCAAGAAGTAGGGTGGTGTAGGGGAGGGATAGACTGAGTTTGGGGTTAGCAGATATAAACTATTACAGATAGGAACTATAATATCTTGTGATAAAGCACAATGGAAAAGAATGTGAAAAAGAACATGTATGTGTATAAAGTGAATTACTTTGCTGTACAGTAGAAATTAACACAACATTGTAAGTTGACTACAATGTTGTTTCAAAATGAATAAATAAAATTTTTCTTCATTATTTAGTTTCAAATGGCCACAGAGGAATATTTGTACTATCAAAGAAATATGTATCTCTTAGAAGACAATTGCCATAAAGTTCCCTGTGCTGCTGCTGCTAAGTCGCTTCAGTTGTGTCCGACTCTGTGCGACCCCATAGATGGCAGCAACTCTAGGCTCCTCTGTCCCTGGGATTACTTTCTTATTATTTGGAGGAATCTCTTTAAGTAGAGCACTGGGATACAACAGTCACAACCTCCTGTTTTCCTGGAATATTTTGTAGCAGCCAGAAGACCAGTTTCTTCCTGTAGAACACCACACAGCTAGACTCAATTAGAACTCAAACCTTAAATGCATAGTCTTGCTTAATATTTTTCAAATAATTAAGGGTGAGAGAAGGTCCTGTATATCTAAGACATCAAAGAGGCACCATAATAATGTCATCTTGCATTTGCCCAGCTATTTTGCCCAATTGCCACCTTGTAACCCGTGTAGGCACTATATTCACAATCTTCCAAATTAGGTATAATGAATCCTTATTCCTCGGTAGTATCATTAATCCAACAATTACTGTTTTGAAGTGGCTGTCAAATTGTCTTTGGTCATATACAAAGAGGATCACTCTGTGGCAAATCCTTGAAAACTGTTTGCTAGGAACAAATTAATGAGACATTGCACTCTCTTCTTTTCCATGACAACCCTGGCTGCTTCCTCCTAGATAGCTCATTCATTGTCCAAATCTCAGATTTGTAGCCACCCAGAGTCATTATGTGATCTGCTTTGCTGTGGGTATTTTTCTCACATCAAGTCATTTGCACGGGTCACTTTGCTGTTGGGGGCGTCCATATAGCTGTTCCTAGGAATATGTGTGATATAGCAGGGCAGTTTTAATGAGCTCTGGGCAAAAGATAATCTCTAGCAAATACATCAATTGCATGGCTTTCAAGTCATATTTATAATGATGGAAATGTAATTTTAGAGAACATTTCTGTTTTATCAGTATGGAATGAGGCAGCAGGGGCAAACAGTGTATTTCTATTACGGGATATTATTTATTTATTTATATATTTAATGAAGTATAGTTGATTTAAAATGTTGTGTTACTTTATGCTTTACAGAAAAGTAACTCAGTTATACACAAATATACATTTTTTATATTCTTCTGCATTATATTTTATCTTATACTGAATATTGCTCACTGTGCTATACTGTAGGACTTTCTTTATTCATTTTACGTGTAAAACTGTGCATCTACTAACCTCAAACTGTGTGTTAGTCAAAGTAGACATATGGAGTTACCTACTAGACTGGATTCTGTCTTCCATAATCATTTTGCTCAGTTTCTTGTACAAGACTAACTCCCATGAAGCTATATTTGGAGGGATTGCAACAAAAGAAAGAGAAGAATTGCTTTAAGTCCTAAGAGAAAACTGTCAGTAATTCAGTCGTGTCTTATTCTTTGTGACTCCGTGGACTGTATTCCGCCAGGCTCCTCTGTCCATGAACTTCTCCAGGCGAGAATACTGGAGTAGGTAGCCATACCCTTTTCCAGGGTATCTTCCTTGCCCAGGGATCAAACCTGGGTCTCCTGCATTGCAGGCACGTTCTTTACCATCCTAAGAGATGACACAACAAAGTGTACAGGAAAGAAAGATGTGCAAGAGATCACTTCTACTCAAAGTGGTTAATGTAGAAGTGTCACTGGGGGCCTGGTATAATATTTGAACTGAATCTTAAAAGATAAGAGAACATTTACAGAACTGGAGATGGATGTGTTGAAGGGACATGGTGGGGATTTCGGGAAAATTCCAAGTGATGGTGTTATTAATAGTAAGGAGCAGATAATTCCTGACAGATCCAAAACAGCACGCAGGAAGCCTCCTGTTAAATGCTTCCTGATAGTGGTACTAAGTGTGTAAAGTCTTAAAGATGGAAAAGCATTACTAGGCACAGCAAGTCATGGCTCTGTTGAACCCGTGGCTGCCTTGTTCTAGGAGCTGTGGCGAAATTGGAGAGGTTGTTAAAGAAGCTGATGTGCACAGTCCCTACCTCAGTAGAGAAACTCAGAGATTCATGTGTGGAATCATAGCAGAATCCTCAAATTCATACATGAAGTAGTTTCCTACGGCTGCCACGCAAAGTTGCTAAACTGAGTGGCTTTAAAACAAATTATTTCATAGTTCTGGAGGCCAGAAGTCGAAAATCAAGGTGTAAGCAGGGCCCATACTCTCTCTGAAACCTCTAGTGAAGATTCCTTCCTTGTCTCTTCCGAGCTTCTGCTAGCCCCTTGCCACCTGTAGTGTTCCCTAGCTTGTAGCTGCATTCCTTCAGCCTCTGCCTCCATCTTTACATGATCTTCGTCACGTTTCTTGGTGTCCGCTCCTCCATTCATAAGAATGCCAGTCATTGGATTTAGAGTTCCCCCTAATTCCATGATGATTTGCCTCAAGGTCCTTAACTGCCTGCATTCACAAAGACCTTATTTCCACAAGAGACCACATTCTGAGGTTCCCTGTGGACATGAATTTAGTGGGGAAACCATTCAACCCTCCACAAGTCTGTGTGCAAGCTTAAAAATGTCCAAAATGTAGTTTAAGGAATATGTATCAGCAGTCAAACAAACTGCAAAACAAGCTTGGGCTTTTGGAAATCAGTCAAAAGTAAGTATTTCAACTGACTCCTTTTGTCTGGCTAGCCAGACCATTTTGAATTGAATAAATGATGTGCTTCTATTATCTAGTATTGCCCAGAATAGATACTGAGAAATGATTCCTGAGATTGTAAGCCTTTACCAAGACATCTGTCATAAGAGTCCATCCTTCACCAAGGCCCCAGCTTTGATTTTGAAGCTACGCTCAAATGATTTTCCTAGGAGTTGATTTAATCTGCTCAGAGTTAAATTCCAAGCCATCCAGGTGGTTTACCTTTTCAAACCCATTTATATTTTCTGTCATGTTACTTAGTAACCTGTGTCTACCTACGAGAATGGTAGGCATTTCATCCATCCTGGGAGGAAGTTGAGTTGCATTACTCCCAATAAGTGAAACACATAACTGTTCAGAGCAACAAATGTTCTCCTCGTACCAGCAGGTACCTAGAATGTTATATCCTCTGGAGTTGACAAATGCCACTGGCCTAGAAAACATACTGGGAATATGAACAGGGATACTTTGAAGTAAATACCATTTTATACCTGAGGAAAGAAAGGTGCCTTTGGGTATTCTGACAAAGTATTGGTCTGGGTTCAAATTTGCTTCCAATAACAACACAAGTGTTGCTAATTTGATGACTGTTTATGTATCAGGGACATTGGAATCTGGACATATTTGATAGCTCAGTGAATTCTTGCATCACTCTGATGGAGGTTTATTAAGCTTTGCTAGAAATGAACTTCAAGGCTCAGAGAGATAAATGCTGTTCAGTTCAGTTGCTCAGTCATGTCTGACTCATTGCAACTCCATGAACTGCAGCACGCCAGGCCTCCCTGTCCATCAGCAACTCCCAGAGTTTACTCAAACTCACGTCCATTGAGTCTGTGATGCCATCCAACCGTCTCATCCTCTGTCGTCCCCTTCTCTTCCTGCCCTCAATCTTTCCCAGCATCAGGATCTTTTCCAATGAGTCAGCTCTTCACATCAGGTGGGCAAAGTATTGGAATTTCAGCTTCAGCATCAGTCCTTCCAGTGAACACCCAGGACTGATCTCCTTTAAGATGTACTGGTAGGATCTCCTTGCAGTCCAAGGGACTCTCAAGATTCTTCTCCAACACCACAGTTCAAAAGCATCAATTCTTCAGCACTCAGCTTTCTTTATAGTTCAACTCTCAATCCATACACGACTACTTGAAAAACCATAGCTTTGACTAGATGTATCTTTGTTGACAAAGTAAGGGGTGACACTATTTTTAAATTGCAAAGACCCAAACTCAGCTTTGCCTAAGTCCAAGGTTCATGTTCTAAATCTATTTAAAAAATGAGTATTTTATTAAATACTTTTAAATGAAAAGAGATTCAAGTGAAATAATATAATCCTGATACAGTTGGAATCAAAAATCCTCCTTCCCCATCATCTTTTTATCTAAATCCATGGAGTAAAACCCCAGAGTGCTAACAGCACTATATCTAGTGTTAGATTAACAAAAGTACTTGCAAGTGAAAAACAATTCACAGTCCACTTGCCTTATGATTATTACTCAGTCTTCTGAAAGTCTTATAAGTAGTGTCCAATTAGTTCCAAAATGCATTCATTTATTTTCTTTGGCTTCTTTTTTCCTGTTTTGAACAAGTAAACTACCCAAGTCATAGAATGACAGAATACCACACTCAATAAAACCTTCATATGTTCCTTCATCAGGGGTCGTCCTGAGTAGGAAAAGCAAAGGATCATGTCAGTCTCAAAGAATGGTGATAGCTACTTTTTAAAGGAAAGCAGCTGGCGCATCTGTATGCCAGCAGGAGGGGAGTGCTTTTGCTGATTAGGGATGAGTCCTGTAAAGGGAAGGACATGCACTTTGGACTCAGATGGTGCTTTTTAAAATCTCAGTCCTGTTATTCATTTGGAGTAGAGTTTGTGATTAACTCCACGAATCCTGTTGTCCCATCTTTAAGTGGAAATTACCTCTCTTCTGCAGAGTTTATAAAAGCAGTCAGCACAAATGGAGCTCACAGTAGACATCCAATACATGTTGCTACTACCATTGTTTCTAGTATGCCTAAAAGGTAGATACAGGAAAAATGGTATCTATATCTATACCTGTCTATGTATCTGCTGAAAAAGACTCTTGAGGGTCTCTGGGACAGCAAGGTTATCAAACCGGTCAATCCTAAAGGAAATCAACCCTGAATATTCATTGGAGGGACTGATACTGAATCTGAAACTCCAATAATTTGGCCACCTCAGGTGAAGAGCCAACTCACTGAAAAAGACCCCGATGTTGGGAAAGGTTGAAGGCAGGAAGTGAAGGGGACAACAGAGGATGAAATGGTTGGATGCCATCACCAACACAATGGACATGAGTTTGAGCAAATTCCAGGGAATGGTGAAGGACAGGAAAGCTTGCCATGCTGCAGTCCATGGAATCACAAAGAGTTGGACATGATTTAGTGACTGAAAAACAATAAATCTGTAATCATATCAAACAGTGATTCTTATTCAAAGGTAATCTCTACCATAAAGTGTTGGAGTCTTGCTGGGTCATTATGTCTTGAACGTAATATGCTGTCTGAATAAGGCTTTGGCAATGAGCAACAGAGCTGGAGAAGGAAATGGCAACCCACCCCAGTGTTCTTGCCTGGAGAATCCCAGGGACAGCGGAGCCTGATGGGCTACCGTGCACGGAGTCACATAGAGTTGGACATGACTGAAGTGACCTCGCAGCAGAAGCAACAGAGCTTTACAAAACTATCAGAATGTGTATATACTACTATGGGCTTCTCAAGTGGTGCTAGAGGTAAAGAACCCACCTACCAATGCAGGAAACATAAAACGCAAAAGANATCCATACACGACTACTTGAAAAACCATAGCTTTGACTAGATGTATCTTTGTTGACAAAGTAAGGGGTGACACTATTTTTAAATTGCAAAGACCCAAACTCAGCTTTGCCTAAGTCCAAGGTTCATGTTCTAAATCTATTTAAAAAATGAGTATTTTATTAAATACTTTTAAATGAAAAGAGATTCAAGTGAAATAATATAATCCTGATACAGTTGGAATCAAAAATCCTCCTTCCCCATCATCTTTTTATCTAAATCCATGGAGTAAAACCCCAGAGTGCTAACAGCACTATATCTAGTGTTAGATTAACAAAAGTACTTGCAAGTGAAAAACAATTCACAGTCCACTTGCCTTATGATTATTACTCAGTCTTCTGAAAGTCTTATAAGTAGTGTCCAATTAGTTCCAAAATGCATTCATTTATTTTCTTTGGCTTCTTTTTTCCTGTTTTGAACAAGTAAACTACCCAAGTCATAGAATGACAGAATACCACACTCAATAAAACCTTCATATGTTCCTTCATCAGGGGTCGTCCTGAGTAGGAAAAGCAAAGGATCATGTCAGTCTCAAAGAATGGTGATAGCTACTTTTTAAAGGAAAGCAGCTGGCGCATCTGTATGCCAGCAGGAGGGGAGTGCTTTTGCTGATTAGGGATGAGTCCTGTAAAGGGAAGGACATGCACTTTGGACTCAGATGGTGCTTTTTAAAATCTCAGTCCTGTTATTCATTTGGAGTAGAGTTTGTGATTAACTCCACGAATCCTGTTGTCCCATCTTTAAGTGGAAATTACCTCTCTTCTGCAGAGTTTATAAAAGCAGTCAGCACAAATGGAGCTCACAGTAGACATCCAATACATGTTGCTACTACCATTGTTTCTAGTATGCCTAAAAGGTAGATACAGGAAAAATGGTATCTATATCTATACCTGTCTATGTATCTGCTGAAAAAGACTCTTGAGGGTCTCTGGGACAGCAAGGTTATCAAACCGGTCAATCCTAAAGGAAATCAACCCTGAATATTCATTGGAGGGACTGATACTGAATCTGAAACTCCAATAATTTGGCCACCTCAGGTGAAGAGCCAACTCACTGAAAAAGACCCCGATGTTGGGAAAGGTTGAAGGCAGGAAGTGAAGGGGACAACAGAGGATGAAATGGTTGGATGCCATCACCAACACAATGGACATGAGTTTGAGCAAATTCCAGGGAATGGTGAAGGACAGGAAAGCTTGCCATGCTGCAGTCCATGGAATCACAAAGAGTTGGACATGATTTAGTGACTGAAAAACAATAAATCTGTAATCATATCAAACAGTGATTCTTATTCAAAGGTAATCTCTACCATAAAGTGTTGGAGTCTTGCTGGGTCATTATGTCTTGAACGTAATATGCTGTCTGAATAAGGCTTTGGCAATGAGCAACAGAGCTGGAGAAGGAAATGGCAACCCACCCCAGTGTTCTTGCCTGGAGAATCCCAGGGACAGCGGAGCCTGATGGGCTACCGTGCACGGAGTCACATAGAGTTGGACATGACTGAAGTGACCTCGCAGCAGAAGCAACAGAGCTTTACAAAACTATCAGAATGTGTATATACTACTATGGGCTTCTCAAGTGGTGCTAGAGGTAAAGAACCCACCTACCAATGCAGGAAACATAAAACGCAAAAGATAAGGGTTGATCCCTGTTTCGGGAAGATCCTCTGGAGGAGCGTGTGGCAAACCACTCCAGTATTCTTGCCTGGAAAATCCCATGGACGCAGAGCCTGGTGGGCTACCGTTCATATGGTCACAAAGAGTCAGATACGACTGAAGCGACTTAACACACACACACACATATATTACTGTTGTGATATCTAATTCTAATATCAATGTTTTAATACAAAATAATTGGAGCAATAATCTTCTAACTCTTTTAATTTCTATCAGAAAGGTTAAAAAAAAAATTGAAAGATCAGGATTTACAATTAAAGAAATCTCAGGATGAAACATGTTAAGATTTAAAGATATATGCATGAATATGCATATGTATATACACCATATATAGTAATTTAAATGTATTTAAAAATAAAGATATATATACCCAAATCTATAAGTACAGTTATATAATTTAAATTTATAAATATATGTGCATTATCTTTAAATAGTAGTATGTATACATATGTATGTATACATGTGTATATACCTAACAAACACACACACATATATGTGCATATATATCCACAATTTGCCACCTCTAGCTTAAATAATAGGATAACATTCTAACAATAGCAGACTTTTCATTCATATCTTAACATTTCAATAAACGTCAGTTCAGTTCAGTTCAGTCACTCAGTCATGTCTGACTCTTTGCGACCCCATAAATTGCAGCACGCCAGGCTTCCCTGTCAATAAAGGTAGTCTGTAAGATTTCAAGTTTCTAGAAAAAAAGATTTACAAAGTAGTCTTATTGATTTTGCAAATATCTCAAAAAGTTCCTGCAACTAGTTCCTGCAGTTACTTTTAAAACCTCTCTACCATGTTACAAGAAGGAAGATTTTGCATTTTCTATTATGAGTATTTGACTTATCATTATACAAAATTGACAAAGCCATTTATTGAGTTGTCATTTAGCTGTTTTAGGAATTATTCCCTCATTGGCAGTCATGTCAGAAAGAGAAGTCCAGCACATAATGCAGAATAAGGAAAGGTACATAAAAAGGAAGCATTAACAACAGATTAGGATCCCCACCAGAGAAGGAGACACTGGACTCCAGGCCATGCTGGGCAGCTGCCTCTCTCTCCTAGGGTGCCTCAGAGATAAGGTAACTTGGGCTCAGCCGAGCAGAGCAATTTACCCTTACTGTGAGCCCCTTGGAATGCATCTGCGGATGAAACATGCAGCAGTGATGGCAGCCGTGGTGTTTCTGGACAGGAGCACCAGAGGACAACTGGCTTGATGGAATGGGGACCAAAGGATAGATCCTCAGGCAAAGTGTGGCTAACAAGTGCAAGATCTTCCCCAAATATTTTGTTATTCACCATATATACAGAGTCGTTTAGGTGCCCTTCCAAGCTATGGCTTGGTACATACATATCCCTTCTTAAATTCTCACATACTCAAAGCACTCATATATACACAGTGTCTGAAACACAACACTACAGACTTATACACCAGGTAGGGGAGGTTAGGAGGGATACCAGGATATAGAAATTTTAGGCAGAAAGTCACCCCCACTCAGAAATAGACCCACAGACATAGAAAGCAAGCTCATGGTTACAAAAGGGGAGATGAGGGATAGGGATAGAGTAGGAAGTTAGAATTAACATATACACATTACTAAATATAAAATAATCAACAAATACCCTCTGTACAGCACAGTAACCTTACTCAATGTTTTTTAATAACCTATAAGTGAGGAAAATATTTAAAAAGCATATATATATACATATATATACAGTATATACCTGAATCACTTTACTGCATACCTGAAACTAACATAGCATTGTATATCAACTATATTTCAATACAAAATAAAAAAAAAAAGAGTGGATTTTGTCTTGGATCCCTACTCTACTCAGGACTCTTCATTTTCTCACCTATACTCAAGAGACTTTCATATCCACAGTTGTTATCACACACAGGCAGGTGAGCTGATCAGAATATGGCACTAACTTGTCCAGGCTTATCTTCTTAGCCTTCCTCTGTTCTTCTTACTTTGTTTCAGAGTCCTTTAATGGGATTCTGGCCCCCAGATATTGCACTGGGTCACAAATGGGGACAGATAGGATGCAATGATGAATGAACAGCTGCCAGATCAAAAGAGTTAATGTGAAAAAAAATTCATAGCACTTGTTTTATTGACAAGTCAGAAACTTCATGCTCTCATCTCTATGCCCATCTGCACATACCCTTTCACTATGTACCTTTCCATGTATTTATCTTACCTTTGACTAAGGATATCTACATTCTTACACTTGAAGTCTCCTTAATTTATTCTATGCAGAATACACCTAAAAGATGCTTGAAATCCTAAATTACAATCAGATAAGACAGGATGCTAGAGGTCCATGATTCTCTAGTATAGATTTTTTTTTTTACTGCTATTTGCAACTATATCTCCTTCCCATACAACAAAGCACCTGTGATGTTCAAGTCAAAATAATTTCAGCCCAGTTTTTCTGAGTCCCTATCTCTCCTTCCAGTACTTAAACAAAACAGAAAAGCACTGTTCCCTTTTTCTATGGACTTCAGATTTCATTTCCAAGTAATTCTGGAGTCCTAAAATTAGACAATTATTGGCAAGATTAATGTCTAGACAAATTTAGTGCTATCAGTCAGCTTATCTCTGGAATTCAGAGAGCCACCACAAGAGCAGTGGCGCCACTGGTTACAAGGCTGTAGGGAGGATACCTTCCACCAAGAACAATAGCAATTGGTTAGATTGGAAACACAAAATCAACTCCTACAGTGCTCTCCTTTTATTAACATTGAAGTAACAACAATTTTAACAGGAATAGAAACTTGTGGTTTCTATGTTATGCTTTTCCCTTTAGTATCAACCACTGTCATTAAAATAATAAACTTAATGAAGCTTACTTTCCTTTGGACTTTTAAAAAAACACTTGAGAGACTCTTAGCCTGCTTGAGGTCCCCACCGGCCTGGAATCTTTCCATCTGGCTAGAGCCAAGCAGGCACTTGGGGCTTCAGACTTTGGACTAGAGCCCTTTTCTTGAGGCATCAGTAACTCCCCTAGGCTCCTTTCTAGCTCTTCTGTCTGCGAACAGAACTCGCAGCTAATTGTCTTTAATTAGCCTGGGTGGGTAACTATCTTTGCCAGTAATCACAAGGAGATCGCACCTTCTTCACTGAGTACTCAGTTTATTAAAAAAAAAAAAAAATCTGGCATATTAAAACTTGCTTCCATTTTAGATGCAAAACTCAAAAGAAAGAAACCTGAGAGATGAGGTCCTTTGGGTATCATCACTGAGTATTTCACTTGTACCTACATTTAATAGGGATAGCAATTTTATCATTTATTTGCTTTTTTCAAACTTGAAAATTTTTATTTTGTATCAGGGTATGGCAGGTTAACGATGGCATGATAGTTTCAGGTTCACTTGATTTTTTAAGATAAGCAATTTTTACTGAAGTATAGTTGATTTATTTTACAAGACTGCATTACTTTCAGGTGTACAGCATAGTGATTCAGTATTTTTACAGGTGATACTCCACTGCAAGTTATTACAAGGTAATGGCCATAATTCCCTGTGCTATACAATATATCCTTGTTTATCTATTTTCTTTTTTTTCTGTTCCTTTTTTTTAAATTGAAGTATAGTTGATATACAATGTTTTGTTAGTTTCAGGTACAGAGCAAAGTGATTGTAAACCTTATAGGCATTCATCCATTTATAGTTTACACACTAGTTCTCAGCTGTGCCAGTATCACCTTTATAACTTCAGGTTATAAATGGGAATTTTCAGCTCCACCTTAGATCTATTGGATCAGAAGCTCCCCAAGAATGGTCCAGCAACCTGTGTCTTAATAAGCCTATGGGGCATTCTGATACACATTCATTTTTGAGAATCCTTCCTTTACAGATATAGTGCATTCATTATATTCACTTAACAGAGGAGGAAACTGAGCTTCCTAGGGTTTTAGCTATTTATCAAAGTCACAGAATTTCTAGATATTAGACTTAAAACCTGAGATCATCTATGTAAAAAGAAAAGAAAAAAGATCATAATAGTTGAATACTAAATAAATAAAGGATAGTTGAGTTATTTTTTGTAGTTATTATACCTAGCTAGTATAATTTATTTACATAAGAAAATTTAAATCTTTGCTACATGTTAAAGCTGAGTTACTAACTCTAATTTCTTCTGATCTAAGGAGTGTAGTTCCAAAACTGAACCGGTATATAAATATTGGAAATACAATTATAAGTCAAATTCCCTGTGAACCACTAAGTACCTTAGTGATAAGATTAATCTAAAAACAGTAGATTTAGAAGAATTAATTTTAAGCAGATCATCCTCCTTGCTTTGATATAAGCTGCTGGATCCTTTCCCATTACAAATGCAACCAGTTTGTAGAGACTGCAAACATCTGCTCTCCCCTAGAAAGTGTCTGTATGAATATTAATCCCGAAGACTACATGTTGACTCTCTGTCCATGTGATGTGTTTAAATGCCACATGTGTAAATGTGCGAAAGGTATTTACTCCTGAAAGAGGGTAGACCCCATGTTGGGAAGTTCTCTGAAACATTTCAGCAGTTCTAACATTAAGAAGGGAAAACATATGGGCATCCGTGAGAAACTTTCAAGGGCTAAGTGTGGA
Source organism: Neotragus moschatus (assembly GCA_006410615.1). Lineage (NCBI taxonomy): Eukaryota > Metazoa > Chordata > Mammalia > Artiodactyla > Bovidae > Neotragus > Neotragus moschatus. The sequence continues at coordinate 457,542 of SJYA01000276.1, forward strand.
GCCAGAGGGTTGGAGGGAAGCCTGCTGGTTCGAGGTAAAGACCAGCTGTTGCTTCCACAGTGTTGACTGGCCAGTTGTTCTTACTCTCCTTTTCTGCACAATTTTATCTGGTGATAAGAGAATCGAAGGTCAACAAAGATGCTTAACATAGAATTAGGATTATTCATGGGAAACATATATTAAACTTTGAAGAATTTTACTTGTCTGGTCTAAACTGGATCCATAGTGATTCTAAGGACTTACTGCCATGTATTTCTACAAGGCAGGGCATAAACCAAGGAGTCTGAGCAGAGAAGTGTAGAAAAATGGATGTAAAAGGTCTGAAAGTTTCTAGATATATGCCTGCCGTGGGTGGAGACCATGATCCCTCCAAAGAAGCTGAGTAGCATTTTCAAGGTCATAAAAGTAACCATAAAGTAATGATAAAACTGGAATCTGACCCTAATCAAAAGCTTCTGCATTTCCCTTGACCTGGTGCATGGGTGATACCTTGCTTTTGCATTAATGGTCTCCATTAAATTAGGGGCAAGATTCTGAGCAGGCCAAGCTCTTAAAAGAGTTATTAACAGTGTTCAGCTAGGAAATGAACAGCTATATTAAAAGCTTAGGTGTTTATGTGTGTAAGGGAGAATAAAAGAAAGAACTATTAACAAAATCTTGGAAAATGTTTTAATAGCATTTTCTGATGGTCTTTGTGATTTAACAAAAAAAAGTCAAAACAAAATGATGAACACAGAATGACTTAGTTGCTTTGATCTATAGCTAAAGAAGATACAGTGATCTGCTGTTGCTGCTACTGCTAAGTTGCTTCAGTCTGTGCGACCCCATGGACTGCAGCCCAACAGGCTCCACTGTCCATGGGATTTTCCAGGCAAGAGTACTGGAGTGGGGTGCCATTGCCTTCTCCACAGTGATACTAATAGCCTACAAATCTAGACTGGCTAGATTTGTCTCCCTCTCCAGGTTAACCTTGTACAAATGACCAGAGAAATCTTGTACCTAACCTTATTAACTTGGGTGTCTTCAAAATTTGTATTTTTCCTTTAAGCTGTTTCTTGTAGATTCTTTCCTTTAAGTTGTTTCTCCTAAACCAAGAAGGACCCTGTGAGGCCTTCCTGAGGACAGACCCTCATATTTCTCCCTCTTGTTTGTAGAAAATCATTAGCCTCTGAGGCCTTCCTCAAGTTCCAAAGAGCAAATTTAATCAGAGAAGTGAGACTATGCAGAGACAAAGAAAAGCAGTCAAGTTAGACAAAATAATAATAGTTTAGCCATAAAACAAAGTCAAGGACCTTTAGTTCCTCCTCAAGGGCTGTAGATAATTTTCTGAACCATAATCTTGTGTTGTTTTGCAGGTACTGAAACCTCCACCAAGTGGAAGAAGTTAACTACATGCTGACCAGCAGCCTGTAGATTCCAAATGGATTGCAACCAGAACACTGATGATCGACATTCCTGGAACATGACGCTTTATTGTCACCATCAACCAATCAGAGAATTGTGTATAAGCTGATTGATCGCTTATTTCTCACACTGTCTTTAAAAAGCCCATCTGCAAAAGTCACTGGGGACTTCAGGTCTTTTGTCTATGAGCTGCCTGTTTTCCTTGCTTGGAGGCCTGCAATAAATACTGTACTTTCCTCCATCACAACCCAGTGTCAGTAGATTGACTTTGCTCCAAGTCAAGCAAGAGGATCCTAGTTCAGTTGGGTAACACTCCTGCTATGAATGTCCTTCTCTTCCCACAATTTCCTTTTTCTACCTTCCTAGCTTTATGTAAGTTTTATTAGGCATACCACATTTTGTAGTTTCCAGGAAGCCAAAGTAACTTAAACCTGGTTCCTTCTCTTTCAACTCATCCAAGTTCCTTCCACCCATATACTATTAAGCACACCTTGACAGCTTAGTGCATCTGAACTACCATCTGTGCTACTTATACATACAGGCTGGGTTGCAGCATGTCCTTAATGGTTTAATTCATGAGAAGGATTAATTACATCTTCAAGTTCCTTGTTATGCCTAATACACAGCATGGTATACGGTGTCTAATGAGAGTTTAAAAGATATATGTTGACGGTAATGAGATTCTCACTCTCAAATTGTTTTCTGAAATTGGTAGGCTTGAAATACTATATCAGACAGTGATCAATACTCCGGATGTTTTAGGGCCAAATTGGCAGAACAAATGTGTATAAATCATGAAGATCAGAGAGCCTCTCCCAGAGAGTTTAGAGGGCACTCAAGGGTGAAATTGGGGGACACATCACCCAAATGTATAGTCCATTGTTTCAACTGACCTTTATGTGAGAGAGGTGGTAAATAGCATATGCAAACCCCTTCAAAAAAGACAGACTCCAGAAAGCTACAGAAAATCACAGAACATCATATCATCCAGGCCAAAGGATTCTATCATGAAAGACTAGAGGGCTAATGTATTTGGAAAGTGGCACATGATTTTAGAAGAGAAAGCTCTAAACCTGATATTGATAAAATGCAGTATACTCAGATAATGTACTTCAGAAACGTGGAAAGAGAAGAATAATCCTGATTAACTTGTACAAGATCAGTCAGCAGCAATATGGACGAGGTGGTTTAAAAGAAAGACTTGTGAAAATCAGCAAGGTCTACTGTACAGCAGAGTGAACAATACTCAATATCCTGTGGTACCCCAGAATGGAAAATAATACTAAAAAAAAAAAAAAATCCGGGGACTTCCCTGGGGATCTGGTAGCTAAGAATCCACCCTTATATATAGACTGTGTATTAAAAAGCAGGAGATGTGGGATCAGTCGCCAGTCAGTGATCTAATATCCCCCATGCTGGAGCAAATATGACCTCAAGCCACAGTTAGAGAGATCATGAACCACAATGGAAGATCCTATGTGCTGCAGCTAAGATCTGACACATTCAAATAAATAAATAAAATATTTAAATAAAGAGAATATATACACATATAACAATCACTCTACTGTACAACAGAAATTGACAGAACATTGTAAATCAACTATACTTCAATAAAGTTAAAGAAGTAAGATTAAACAATAAATTAAAAAATAAAAATAGAGGACTTTATATCAAAACACATGCATTGGTGGCCATCTTTGAAATTTCAGAGTGATAAATAGCAGAATATAAAGGAACATATAAGTGCATATAAAGGGGAATGTATGTTTGGAACACTTGCATGTTGTATGTAGGAGACATAAGTGGATTCATGCTTAAATAAATCATGAGTGAATTGTATTTGAATGAATCAAGGACTGACACACAAGGGACTAAGGACTGAAACTGCACTCATTTCACATACTGGTAAGGTAATGCTCAAAATCCTTCAAGCTAGGCTTCAACAGTGAATGGCTAAGAACTTACAGATGTACACGCTGGATTTAGAAAGGCAGAGGAACCAAACTTCAAATTACCAACATCCACTGGATCATAGAGAAGGCAAGGGAATTTCAGAAAAACATATCTCCTTTTGCTTCATTGACTACACTAAAGCCTTTGACTGTGTGGATAACAACAAACTGGAAAATTTTTAGAGATGGGAATACCAGACCACCCTAACTGCCTCCTGAGAAACCTGGATACAGATCAAGAAACAATTAGAACTGTACATAGAATAACAGACTAGTTCAAAATTGGGAAAGGGGTATATCAAGGCTGTATATTGTCACCCTGCTTATTTAACTTACATGCAGAGTACATCATGAGAAATGCCAGGCTGGATGGATCACAAGCTAGAATCAAGATTGCCCTGGAGCAATACCAATAACCTCAGATATGCCATGACACCACCCTAATGGAAGAAAGCACAGAGGAACTAATGAGCCTCTCAAGAAGGTGAAAGAGGAGAGTTAAAAAGCCAGCTTAAAACTCAACATTCAAAAAAACAAAGATCATGGCATTTTTTCCTATCATTTCATGGTAAATAGATGGGAAAACAATGGAAAAAGTGACTTACTTTATTTTTGGGAGCTCTAAAATCACAGCAGATGGTGACTGAAGCCATGAAATTAAAAGGCACTTGCTCCTTGGAAGAAAAACTATGACAAATATAGACTGTGTATTAAAAAGCAGAGGTATCACTTTTCCCACAAAAGTCCATATAGTCAAAGCTATGGTTTTTCTGGTAGTCATATCCAGATGTGAGAGTTGGACCATGAAGAGCACTGAAGAACTGATGCTTTCAAACTGTGGTGTTGGAAAAGACTCTTGAGAATCCCTTGGACAGTACGGAGATCAAACCATATTTGGAATGTGCTAAGATTCTAAACCTAAATCTAGGGGTGGTCCTAAGATAGCAGAGGAATAAAACAGGGAGACCACTTTCTCCCCCACAAATTCATTGAAAGAACATTTGAATGCTGACCAAATTCCACAAAACAACTTCTGAATGCTGGCAGAGGACATCAGGCACCCAGAAAGGCAGCCCATTGTCTTCAAAAGGAGGTAGGACAAAATATAAAAGATAAAAAGAGAGACAAAAGAGTTAGGGATGGAGACCTGTCCCAGGAAGGGCGTCTTAAAAAGAGGAGAAGTTTCCAAACACCAAGAAACTCTCTTACCAGCGGGTCTGTGGGGAGTTCCACAGATTGCGGAATCTCAGAGGGTAACATAACTGGGAGGAAAAATAAATAGATAAACCCCACAGATTACATGCCTAATGGCAACTCCAAGCACAGAAGTGGTCCAGACACTCGCATCCGCCACCAGCAAGCTTGGGCTGAACAGGGAAGCCCGAGCTGCACTGCTTAGGGTAAGGACCGGGCCTGACTGCCCTGAGGGCAATCTGAGGGAGCTAAAGTGAGAGAGCAACTCTAACTATGGGACAGCCAGAGAGAGAGAGGAGGAAAAAAAAAAAGAGAGAGAGAGAGAGAGAGAAAGAGAAAACTATCCCACATAAAGCCCTAACCTAAGACACTGCTGGCCCACACAGAACAAAGGACTGAGGGAATACCAAAGGAGAGCTAGACTGCTGTGGACCGGCCCGTCCCACGGTGGAGGCAGACCTGAGGCAGCCGAAGCAGGAAAGGGGCATCCTCCTTCCTGGTATTCTGGATGGTTGATATCCACTGGGAGGGTCACAGCCAGAGATCAGCTCCCCAGAAGAGACATACAGCACACCTGAGGCAGCGCATCCACTGCACACCCAGGAAACCAAGCAGCTGGGATGGGGGAGACGATAAGACACACCCCCCACCTAGGGAGAGTGCACTTGCCAAGCACCTAGTTGCCTGAGCTGCTCGGACCTGGGAAGGGCACAAAACGCAGGCCCAACTGAGTCTTCGCCTTTACCGAGTACCCGAGAACCTGAACCTGAGTGGCTTAGACCTGGGAAGTGCACGCCACCCAGGGCCCACTTTAGACAATTCCCTTGCAGAGCAACCTGGAGCCTGAGCAGTGTAGACTGGGAAAGCACACATGCCGTGAGTAGGGGCAAACCCAGTGTGGCCAGGACACTGTGAGTACTCCCCACATACACCAGTGATATTTTCTTGCAGTGTTCCTCCTTCCTCACAGCACAACTGAACAAGTGAGCCTAAATAAGTGACCACATTTGGCCCCTGTGTAAGGGCAGAAATTAGACACTGAAGAGACCTGCAACAGAAGAAGCCAAAAATAAACAGAGGGAATCACTTTGGAAGTGACAGGTGCAACAGATTAAAACCCTGTAGTTAGCACCAACTACATTGGAAGGGGCCTATAGATCTTGAGAAGTATAAGCTGGAACAAGGAACTATCTGAAACTAAACTGACCCCACACTGACCTCAACAGCTCCAGAGAAATATCCAGATATATTTTTACTATTATCATTTTTAAATTAAAAAAAATTATTTTAAGTCCTGTATTAATCCTTTAATTTTCATTTTTATAACCTACTATTATCTTGAAAAAAAGACCCTGTTTTAAAATCAAACTTCATACATATATTTTATAATTTTTGTGATTTTTTTAAACATTGTATTTTTGAGAGTCCAATCTCTACCCTAGATTTTTAATCTTTGATTTTTGGTATTTGTTATCAATTTTGTACCTTTAAGAATCCAATTTTCGTTACCCATTTTTACTTAGGAGTATGATTACTGGCTTGATTACTCTCTTCCCCGTTTGACTCTCCTTTTTCTCTCCCAGGTCACCTCTATCTCCTCCCTCCCCCTTTTCTTCTCTACCCAACTCTGTGAATCTCTTTGTGTGTTCTGGGCTGTGGAGAACACTTAGGAAACTGATTACTGCCTAGATCTTTCTCTCTCCTTTTGGTTCCCCTTTTCTCCTCCTGGTCACCTCTATCTCCTTCCTCCCTCTTCTATTCTCTATGTAGCTCTGTGAACCTCTCTAAGGGTTCCAGCCTGTGGAGAGCACATAGGGAACTGATTACTGGCTAGATTGCTCTCTTCCCTTTTGATTCCCCCTCTTCTCCTGGTCACCTCTATCTCCCTCCTCCCTCTTCTCATCTCCATGTAACTCTGTGAACCTCTCTGGGTGTCCCTCACTGTGGAGAATCTTTTCACCAATAACCTAGATGTTTTATCATAGGTGCTGTATGGGTGGAGAAGTCTTGAGGCTACTGTAAGAATAAGACTGAAAACCAGAGGCAGGAGGCTTAAGCCTAAAACCTGAGAATACCAGAGAACTCCTGACTCCAGAGAACATTAATTGATAAGAGCTCATCCAAAAGCTTCCATATCTACACTGAAACCAAGCAGCATTCAAGAGCCAACAAGTTCCAGAGCAAGACACACCATGCAAATTCTCCAGCAACATAGGAACATAGCCCTGAGTTTCACTATACAGGCTGCCCAAAGTCACACCAAACCCATAAACATCTCAAAACTCACTACTGAACACTTCATTGCACTCCAGAGAGAAGAAATCCAGCTCCACCCACCAGAACAGTAGCACAAGCTGCCCTAACAAAGAAACCTTGAAAAGCCACTCAGCCAACCCCACCCACAGGGAAGAACCTCCACAATAAAGAGGAAACACAAATTGCCAGAATACAGAAAGGCCACCCCAAACACAGCACTCTAAACAAGATGAAAAGGCAGAGAAATACTCAGCAGGTAAAGGANGTAGCACAAGCTGCCCTAACAAAGAAACCTTGAAAAGCCACTCAGCCAACCCCACCCACAGGGAAGAACCTCCACAATAAAGAGGAAACACAAATTGCCAGAATACAGAAAGGCCACCCCAAACACAGCACTCTAATCAAGATGAAAAGGCAGAGAAATACTCAGCAGGTAAAGGAACATGATAAATGCCCATCAAACCAAACTAAAGAGGAGGAGAAAGGGAGTCTACCTGAAAAAGAATTCCAAATAATGATGGTAAAAATGATCCAAAATCTTGAAAACAAAATGTAGTTACAGATAGCCTGCAGAGAAGGATTGAGAAGATGCAGGAAAAGGTTAACAAGGACCTAGAAGAAATAAAAAAGAGTCAATTAATAATGAATAATGCAATAAATGAGATAAAAAACACCCTGGAGGGAACCAACAGTAGAATAACTGAGGCAGAGATAGGATAAGTGAGGTAGAAGATAGAATGGTAGAAATAAATGAAGCAGAGAAGAAAAAAGAAAAACGAAATTAAAGAAATGAGGACAACCTCAGGGACACCTGGGACAATGTTAAACACCCCAACATTAGAATCAGCAGAGTCCCAGGAAAAGAAGACAAAAAGAAAGGCCATGAGAAAATACTTGAGGAGATTATAGTTGAAAACTTCCCTTAAATGGGGAAGGAAATGGTCACCCAAGTCCAAGAAACCCAGAGTCCCAAACAGGATAAACCCAGGGTGAAACACTCCAAGACACATATAAATCAAATTAACAAAGATCAAACACAAAGAACAACTATTAAAAGCAGCAAGGGGGAGAGGGTGGGATGATTTGGGAGAGTGGCATTGTAACATGTATGATATCATAAGTGAAACGAATCACCGGTCTAGGTTCGATGCAGGATGCAGGATGCTTGGGACTGATGCATGGGGCTGATCCAGGGAGATGGGGTGAGGTGGGAGGGAGGGGGGAGAGGGGGTCGGGACTGGGAGCTCATATACACTTGTGGCTGATTCATGTCAATGTATGGCAAAACGAATATAGAATTGTAAAGCAAAACAAACTAAAAAAAACACAAGGGAAAAACAACAAATAACACATGAGGGGATTCCCATAAGGATAGCAGCTGCTCTTTCAATAGAATCTCTTCAGGCCAGAAGGGAATGGCAGGACATTCTTAAAGTGATGAAAGAGAAAAACCTACAACCCAGAATACTGTACCCAGCAAGGATCTCATTCAAATATGAAGGAGAAATCAAAAGCTTTACAGACAAGCAAAAGCTAAGAGAATTCAGCATTACCATACCAGTTTTTCAACAAATGCTAAAGGATCTTCTCTAGACAGGAAACACAGAAAGGGTGTATAAACTCAAAACCCCCCCTAAAAAAAAATGGCAACAGGATCATATCTATCGATAATTTCCTTAAATGTAAATGGGTTGAATGCCCCAACCAAAAGGCAAAGACTGGCTGAATGGATACAAAAACAAGACCCCTATAATATGCTGTCTACAAGAGACCCACCTCAAAATATGGGACACATACAGACTGAAAGTGAAGGGCTGGAAAAAGATATTTCATGCAAAAGGAGACCAAAAGAAAGCAGGAATAGCAATACTCATATCAGATAAAATAGACTTTAAAATGAAGGCTATGAAAAGAGACAAAGAAGAACACTNATATGCTGTCTACAAGAGACCCACCTCAAAATATGGGACACATACAGACTGAAAGTGAAGGGCTGGAAAAAGATATTTCATGCAAAAGGAGACCAAAAGAAAGCAGGAATAGCAATACTCATATCAGATAAAATAGACTTTAAAATGAAGGCTGTGAAAAGAGACAAAGAAGAACACTACATAATGATCAAAGGATCAATCCAAGATATAATAATTATAAATATATATGAACCCAATGTAGGAGCACCATAATATGGGAGGATAATGCTAACAAGTATGAAAGGGGAAATTAATAATAGCACAATAATAGTGGGAGACTTTAATACCCCACTCACACCTATGGATAGATCAACTAAACAGAAAATTAACAAGGAAACACAAACTTTAAATGACTAATGGACCAGTTAGACCTAATTGATATCTATAGGACATTTCACCCCAAAACAATGAATTTTACCTTTTCTCAAGCACACATGGAACTTTCTCCAGTATAGATCACATCCTGGCCCATAAATCTAGCCTTGGTAAACTCAAAAAAATTGAAATCATTCCAAGCATCTTTTCTGACCACAATGCAGTAAGATTAGATGCTTTTTAACTGTGGTGTTGGAGAACACTCTTGAGAGTCCCTTGGACTGCAAGGAGATCCAACTGGTCCATTCTAAAGGAGATCAGTCCTGGATGTTCTTTGGAAGGAATGATGCTAAAGCTGAAACTCCAGTACTTTGGACACCTCGTGTGAAGAGTTGACTCATTGGAAAACACTCTGATGTTGAGAGGGATTAGGGGCAGGAGGAGAAGGTGACACAGAGGATGAGATGGCTGGATGACATCACTGACTTGATGGACGTGAGCTTGAGTGAACTCCAGGAGTTGGTGATGCACAGGGAGGCCTGGCGTGCTGCAATTCATGGGGTCGCAAAGAGTCAGACACGACTGAGCAACCGAACTGAACTGAACTGAAGAGGAAAAATCTATTAAAAATTTTAACATATGGAGGCTAAACAACATGCCTTGAATAATGAACAAATCACAAAAGAAATTTTAAAAAAGAAATAAAAATATGCATAGAAATGAATCAAAATGAAAACACAACAACCCAAAACCTATGGGACACTGTAAAAGCACTGCTATGGAGAAGGCTCATAGCAATAAAGGCTTACCTAAAGAAACAAGAAAAAAGTCAACTAAATAACCTAACTCTGCACTAGAAAAGGAAAGAATCAAGAATCCCATGGTTAGTAGAAGGAAAGAAATTTTAAAAATTAGGGCAGAAAAAAAATGCAAAAGAAGCAAAAGAGACCGTAACAAAAATCAACAAAGCCAAAAGCTGGTTCTTTGAGAAGATAAATAAAAGTGACAAACCACTAGCCAGACTCATCAAGAAACAAAGGGAGAAGAATCAAACCAACACAATTGGAAATGAAAATGGAGATATCACAACAGACAACACAGAAATACAAAGGATCATAAGAGACTACTTTGAGCAACTATATGCCAATAAAATGGATAACTTGTAAGAAATGGACAAATTTTAGAAAAGAATAACTTTCCAAAACTGAACCAGGAAGAAATAGAAAATCTTAACAAACCCATCATAAGCATGGAAATAGAAACTGTAATCAGAGATCTTCCAGCAAACAAAAGCCCAGAACCAGATGACTTCACAGCTGAATTCTACCAAAAATTTAGAGAATAGCTAAAACCTATCTTACTCAAACTCTTCCAGAAAATCGCAGAGGAAGGTAAGCTTCCAAATTTATTCTATGAGGCCACCATCACCCTAATACCAAAACCAGACAAAGATGCCACAAAAAAGAAAACTATAAGCCAATATCACTGATGAACATTGATGCAAAAACCTTAGCAAAATTCTAGCAAACAGAATCCAACAACATATTAAAAAGATCATACATTATGCCAAAGTGAGCTTTATCCCAGGGATGAAAAGATTCTTTAATATTCACAAATTAATCAATGTAATACACTACATTAACAATTAGAAAGATAAAAACGATATGATTATCTCAATGAGTTCAGTTCAGTTCGGTTGCTCAGTCGAGTCTGACTCTTTGCAACTCCATGAATCACAGCATACCAGGCCTCTCTGTCCATCACCAACTCCTGGAGTTCACATGAAATCATGTCCATTGAGTCGGTGATGCCATCCAGCCATCTCATCCTCTGTCGTCCCCTTCTCTTCCTGACCCCAGTCCCTCCCAGCATCAGAGTCTTTTCCAATGAGTCAACTCTTCGCATGAGGTGGCCAAAGTATTGGAGTTTCAGCTTTAGCATCAGTCCCTCCAATGAACACCCAGGACTGATCTCCTTTAGGATGAACTGGTTGGATCTCCTTGCAGTCCAAGGGACTCTCAAGAGTCTTCTTCAATACCACAGTTCAAGAGCATCGATTCTTTGGTGCTCACCTTTCTTCACAGTCCCCCTCTCACATCCATACATGACCATTGGAAAAACCATTTCCTTGACTCATGGACCATTGTTGGCAAAGTAATGTCTCTGCTTTTTAATATGCTACCTAGGTTGGTCATAATAGATGCAAAGAAAGCCTTTGACAAAATTCAATATCCATTTATGATAAAAAAAAAAACCCTCCAGAAAGCAGGAATAGAAGGAACATATCTCAACATAATAAAAGCTATATATGACAAGCCCACAGCAAACATTATCCTCAATGGTGAAAAATTGAAAGCATTATCCCTAAAGTCAGGAACAAGACAAGGGTGCCCACTCTCACCACTACTATTCAACATAGTTTTGGAAGTTTTGGCCACAGCAATAAGAGCAGGAAAAGAAATAAAATTAATCCAGATTGGAAAAGAAGTAAAAATATCATTGTTTGCAGATGACATGATCCTCTACATAGAAAACTCCAAAGACTCCACCAGAAAATTACTAGAGCTAATCAATGACTACAATAAAGTTGCAGGATATAAAATTAACACAGAGAAACCCCTTGCATTCCTAGACACCAACAATGAGACAATAGAAAGAGAAATTAAGGAAACAATTCCATTCACCTTTGCAACGAAAAGACCTATATATAGAAAACTATAAGACGTCTATGGTTTTGGAGATACTTGAGCTTCCTTTATATTGAAGCTCCAGGGTACACACTGAAGAAACCAGAATTGAAAGAGACACGTGTACCCCAATGTTTATCACAGCACTATTTATAATAGCCAGGACATGGAAGCAACCTAGATGTCCATCAACAGATAAATGGATAAGAAAGCTGTGGTACATATACACAATGGAGTATTACTCAGCCATCAAAAAGAATACATTTGAATCAGTTCTAATGAGGTGGATGGAACTGGAGCCAATTATACAGAGTGAAGTGAGCCAGAAAGAAAAACACCAATACAGTATACTGACACATATATATGGAATTTAGAAAGATGGTGGTGTTAAACCTGTACGCGAGACAGCAAGAGAGACACAGATGTGTAGAACAGCCTTTTGGACTCTGTGGGAGAGGGAGAGGGTGGGAGGATT
>SJYA01000276.1:474426-501690 GCA_006410615.1 Neotragus moschatus
AAAAAAAAAAAACCCTCCAGAAAGCAGGAATAGAAGGAACATATCTCAACATAATAAAAGCTATATATGACAAGCCCACAGCAAACATTATCCTCAATGGTGAAAAATTGAAAGCATTATCCCTAAAGTCAGGAACAAGACAAGGGTGCCCACTCTCACCACTACTATTCAACATAGTTTTGGAAGTTTTGGCCACAGCAATAAGAGCAGGAAAAGAAATAAAATTAATCCAGATTGGAAAAGAAGTAAAAATCTCATTGTTTGCAGATGACATGATCCTCTACATAGAAAACTCCAAAGACTCCACCAGAAAATTACTAGAGCTAATCAATGACTACAATAAAGTTGCAGGATATAAAATTAACACAGAGAAACCCCTTGCATTCCTAGACACCAACAATGAGACAATAGAAAGAGAAATTAAGGAAACAATTCCATTCACCTTTGCAACGAAAAGACCTATATATAGAAAACTATAAGACGTCTATGGTTTTGGAGATACTTGAGCTTCCTTTATATTGAAGCTCCAGGGTACACACTGAAGAAACCAGAATTGAAAGAGACACGTGTACCCCAATGTTTATCACAGCACTATTTATAATAGCCAGGACATGGAAGCAACCTAGATGTCCATCAACAGATAAATGGATAAGAAAGCTGTGGTACATATACACAATGGAGTATTACTCAGCCATCAAAAAGAATACATTTGAATCAGTTCTAATGAGGTGGATGGAACTGGAGCCAATTATACAGAGTGAAGTGAGCCAGAAAGAAAAACACCAATACAGTATACTGACACATATATATGGAATTTAGAAAGATGGTGGTGTTAAACCTGTACGCGAGACAGCAAGAGAGACACAGATGTGTAGAACAGCCTTTTGGACTCTGTGGGAGAGGGAGAGGGTGGGAGGATTAGGAATATGGCATTGTAACATGTATGATATCATAAGTGAAACGGATTGCCGGTCTAGGGTTCGATGCAGAAGGCTTGGGACTGATGGGCGGGGATGATCCAGAGGGATGGTGTGGGGAGGGAGGAGGAAGGGGGGGATCCGGATTGGGAACTCAGGTACACTTGTGGCTGATTCATGTCAATGTATGGCAAAATGAGTACAGTGTTGTAAAGCAAAACAAACTAAAAAATAAAAAAAAAGAAAAGAAAACTATAAAACACTGGGGAAAGAAAGAAATCAAAGAGGACACAAATAGATGGAGAAATATTCCATATTTATGGATTGAAAGAATCAATATAGTAAAAATGAGTATACTACCCAAAGCAATCTATAGATTCAATATAATCCCTATCAAGATACTAACGGTATTTTTCACAGAACTAGAACAAATAATTTCACAATTTGTATGGAAACACAAAAAAACTCGAATAGGCAAAGCAATCTTGAGAAAGAAGAATGGAACTAAAGGAATCAACCTTCCTGACTTCATGCTATACTACAAAGCCACAGTCATCAAGACAGTATGGTACTGACACAAAGACAGAAATACAGATCAATGGAACAAAATAGAAAGCCCAGAGATAAACCCACACACCTGTGGACACCTTATCTTTGACAAAGGAGCCAAGAATATACAATGGAGAAAAGACAATCTCTTTAACAAGTGGTGCTGGGAAAACTGGTCAAACACTTGTGAAAGAATGAAACTAGATCATTTTCTAACACAATACACAAAAATAAGCTCAAAATGGATTGAAGATCTAAATATAAGGCCAAAAACTGTAAAATCCCTAGAGGAAAACATTGGCAAAGCACTCTCCGATATAAATCACAGCAGGATCCTCTATGAACCACCTCCTGGAGTAATGGAAATAAAATCAAAAATAAACAAATGGGACCTAATTAAACTTAAATGCTTTTGCACAATGAAAGAAACTATAAGCAAGGTGAAAAGACAGCCTTCGAAATGGGAGAAAATAATAGCAAACAAAGCAACTGACAAAGAATTAGTCTCAGAAATATACAAGGAACTCCTGTAGTTCAATTCCAGAAAAATAAATGACCCAATCAAAATATAGGCCAAAGAACTAAACACATATTTCCCCAAAGGAGACATACAGATGGCTAACAAACACATGAAAAGATGCTCAATATCACTCATCATCAGAGTAATGCAAATCAAAACCACAATGAGGTACCATCTCAGCTGATCAGAATGGCTACTATTCAAAAATATGCAAACAAAATGCTAGAGAGGGTGTGGAGAAAAGGGAACCCTCTTACACTGTTGGTGGGAATGCAAACTAGTACAGCCACTATGGAGAACACTGTGGAGATTCCTTAAACAACTGGAAATAGAACAGCCATATGACCTAGCAATCTCACTGCTGGGCATACATACCAAGGAAACCAGAATAGAAAGAGACACATGCACCCCAGTGTTCATTGAAGCACTGTTTACAATAGCCAGGACATGGAAGCAACCTAGATGTCCATCAGCATATGAATGGATAAGAAAGCAGTGGTACATATACACAATGGAATATTACTAAGCCATTAAAAATAATGCATTTGAATCAGTTCTAATGATGTGGGTGAAACTGGAGCCTATTATACAGAGTGAAGTAAGCTAGAAAGAAAAACACCAATACAGTATACTAATGCATATAAATGGATTTAGGAAGATGGTAACGATAACCCTATATGCGAGACAGCAAAAGAGACAGAGATGTATCGAATAGCTTTTTGGACTCTGTGGGAGAAAGCGAGGGTGGGATGAACTGAGAGAACAGCATTGAAACATGTATATTATCATATGTGAAACAGATCACCAGTCCAGGTTTGATGCATGAGACAGGGTGCTCGGGGCTGGTGCACTGGGATAACCCAGAGGGATGGGATGGGGAGGGAGGTGGGAGGGGTGGTTCAGGATGGGGAACACATGTACACCCATGGCTGATTCATGTCAATGTATGGCAAAAAACACTACAATACTGTAAAGTAATTGGCCTCCAATTAAAATAAATAAAGTTTAAAAAAAAGAAATTTTCAAAATATAGAAAATACAAAGAATTTTATAAAGAATAAAAATTTAAATCTAAAAGTGATTCTAAATCACAGCCAATGGTGACTACAGTCATGAAATTAAAGGACACTTGCTTCTTGGAAGGAAAGTTATGACCAACCTGCTACTTCTGCTAAGTCACTTCAGTCGTGTCTGACTCTGTGCAACCCCATAGATGGCAGCCCATCAGGCTCCCTGTCCCTGGGATTCTCCANTTTTATAAAGAATAAAAATTTAAATCTAAAAGTGATTCTAAATCACAGCCAATGGTGACTACAGTCATGAAATTAAAGGACACTTGCTTCTTGGAAGGAAAGTTATGACCAACCTGCTACTTCTGCTAAGTCACTTCAGTCGTGTCTGACTCTGTGCAACCCCATAGATGGCAGCCCATCAGGCTCCCTGTCCCTGGGATTCTCCAGGCCAAGAATACTGGAGCGGGTAGCCATTTCCTTCTCCAATGCATGAAAATCAAAAGTGAAAGTGAAGTCGTTCAGTCATACCCGACTCTTAGCGACCGCATGGATTGCAGCCTACCAGGCTCCTCCGTCCATGGGATTTTCCAGGCAAGAGTACTGGAGTGGACTGCCATTGCCTTCTCCATGACCAACCTAGACAGCACATTACAAAGCAGAGACATTACTTTGTCAACAAAAGTCCATCAAGTCAAGGCTATGGTTTTTCCAGTAGCCGTGTACGGATGTGAGAATTGGACTGTAAAGAAAACTGAGCACTGAAGAATTGATGCTTTTGAACTGTAGATCTTGAGAGTCCCTTGAACTGCAAGGAGATCCAACCAGTCCATCCTAAAGGAGATCAATCCTGGGTGTTCACTGGAAGGACTGATGTTGAAGCTGAAACTTCAATATTTTCGCCACCTGATGCAAAGAGTTGACTCATTGGAAAAGACCCTGATGCTGGGAAAGATTGAAGGCAAGAGGCGAAGGGAATGAAAGAGGATGAGATGGTTGGATGGCATCACCGACTCGATGGACATGAGTTTGGTCTCTGGTAGCTGGTGATGGACAGGGAGGCCTGGTGTGCTGCAGTCCATGGGTTCACAAAGAGTTGGACACGACTGAGAGACTGAAGTGAACTGAACTGAACTGAAAACTCTAAAAGTCTCGCTAAGCTTGTCCCTGAGACACTTTCACATCTGATTATTTAGTGAAGTGGGGACTCTTGCTTACTCATAAATCATAGTACATCATTAAGCAGCTGCTCAGTGGCCTCATTCCTGAACATTCCATTCAGTGCCAGATCAAAATTAGATTTTTTAGAGCATGCATATTTACTGCTGTATGTTGTGCAAGTATATTTTCAGGATTTTTATTCTGAAATAAACTTTGCAAAATAAAATAAACTTCTTGAGGACTAGTAAATTGGTATTCCATCCGAGGGGTTCAATGCTATAGTTTTATTGCTTAGTAAATCAACTTTAAATAAACATTACAATCTCCATCTCATTTGAAAATTGAAGATCTTCAAAATACTTGTGAAAGTCTCATTCAAGAGATTTTCTNTTCTGAAATAAACTTTGCAAAATAAAATAAACTTCTTGAGGACTAGTAAATTGGTATTCCATCCGAGGGGTTCAATGCTATAGTTTTATTGCTTAGTAAATCAACTTTAAATAAACATTACAATCTCCATCTCATTTGAAAATTGAAGATCTTCAAAAGACTTGTGAAAGTCTCATCCAAGAGATTTTCTACTTCTGTGATACAGCATTCTTAATCAAGTTGATACTTTGTATTGATATTGTGGGGTACTGACTTTTTCTGAAAAGTTAAATCATTTAAATAATTTTTTTAAACTTGCTTGTTTGGCTATTGCTTTCATCTTGTTTATCAGGATTAACTCTGGTGAATCTATAGTCTGATTTATAATTTTCAATTTAAAATAAAAAAAGAAAAACTCTCAAGGTAACCTATTTATTCAATAATACAATCTGATGGAAACATCAATGAATAGTAGGCACAAGTCAGATCTTACATATGCTCATGAAATGTTTGGTAAAATACTCTGAGTCTCTGTTTGATGGCCTTCTATAAGGCCTATATACAGTTTCAGAGAATTTGAGCACTATTTATAATGTGCAGAAAACACAGTTAGATTGTATTAGTGCTTTCTCAGTTTTATATTTTAAAAGTAGCACATGAAATAAACAATAGAGTTTACCATTCTTCTTTTAGTGGATCTGAAAAAGGTTAAGGTGAGAAAAGTAAATCAGTTTTGTGAAAATTAGAAAAAAATCAAGTGTTGTAAAGAAGTAATAGAAAGTACAGTTTGGCAATAGAGTATATTTAGGACCCAATCTTAGTTTTGCAGTCTGACATCACCAAAGTCTGGTTATGTGAGCTTGGTCGGGTCTCTGAGGGCCTCATGCCTCTTGTTTACAGAGATGTTCATTCTGAATCTCCAGAATTTATAACACCTTTGTATGTATATAGAATGACATTTGCTTACAAATGAAATGTGTGATTTTTGTTCAGTAGCTGTTAGCTTCCTCAATAGTGATACAAGTGGACATGACTTTTTTTTCAACATTTAAGTCTTGTTACTGTGCATGGCTCATCATGATGTCCCCGCCCACTGTGAATGGAGTGGTGATGATTCCTTCACAGATCTTTTCCCTTCCTGGTAATTTGCATCTGACAATTTGGTCCTGAAGCTGTTCTCCCAAATGCTCTGAAGGCATTGTAAGTGCTTAGCTAGAATTTACCACTGTGCTACGAACAACGGTTTCCTGCCTCTTCTCTGCCCACCTAGCATCTTTTGCCTCCTTCCAAAGATCAAGGCTATTTTGAGACTGAGGTAAGGAATAGGAACAGTCTCCTTCCCTCCAATTCTGAAAGTCCTGGTAATTCTGCAGTTCTTACAATAACCATCCAAAAAAATAGTTCATGTTATGTCTCCAATAACAATTGTCATGGAGGCTACCAGGATCTATAAGACAGACCCCTGCCTTTAAGGGGCTTGAGATTTTGTGGAAGTAAGCCCAGAGAAACTGTTCATCCTTGAACTATGTCCTGATCCATATGATAAGCTGAAAGCAAGTTATTTTATTCTAAAGAAAATGAAGCTCAGGATTTAAAAAATATTTAAACAAAAGACCTCAAAACTTTAATTCAATTTGAGAAACAACCAGTTCTGATCGAAAATGCCAAAGAAAATAAATAACCTCATGTCTATATATCCCTATCAAGTCAACATAAAACCTTAAAAATGCTCTTCAAAATGGAAAGGGTATTTATTTCTCTTTCAAGCTAAAAACAAACTTTTAAAAAATCTGTAAAATTTATGGGGCCTTCAAAGTTGAAAAAAATATATATATACTAGTCTCCAAAACAGACTATTTGTAAAATGAAAAAAAATCCATGTTCTGTATAAATGTTGCCACCTAATATGACAAACAACCCAAAATAAAGATGACTAGTATAATATCCTCCAGAGTCAGTCTGCCATAACTAATCTTAATCCACAGTTTACTATTATTTCAATTAAGAATAGTAATAAGTGGACAATTAACAAATAACAGTGAATATAAAATAGATTTTTTCCCAAAAGAATGAGAGCAATATAGAAAAATGTGTGTGCAAACATCAATTTGAAAGTATAATTGGGATCGATTTAAGAGGAAAGAAATCTGAGATTATCAGAAGAAAAGATAATGTGATCAACTGCCAAATCTTCACATTTTAAGTACATACATTTAGAAAAAAATAAACGTCTCATGAAGTTTTCTTCCCTAAAGTAAAAGCAACATGAATGAACACATTATTTTATTTAGTGCATGAGTTTCTGAAATCTCCTCTGGGTGCCTTTTGCTCTCTGTCTCTAACTCCCTTTCCCCACCTCGTAATTCGGGGACAGTCTTTCAGGTATTCTTTGGGGTCAAGAGCTTGGGTCTAGGGGTGTGGAAAAAACATTTTTCTACAACTTGGACCAAACTGTCCTTTACTTCCAAACTGAAGATTGTCTATAAACACAAAATCATTCTAAAATTTATATATGTTTTCTATTCATAAACTTTTACATTGTTTTCAAAACTTGAATAGAGGCAGGGGAACATAGTGGCTTTAAAATCAGACCAGGCTATGGAGTTCCAGTTCAAGATTCACCAATTGGATAACTTTGGTTGAGTTACATAACTGAGCCAACTCCATCATTGCAAGGTACATAAAGTACCTGGCAAATAATAAATAAATAATAAGTGCATGCTCAGTCAACAGATATCTTTTCATTAACGATCAGACTTCTGTGATGTAGTTGTTTTTATTGAAGAAAGAACTGAGGCCCAGTCAGTGGGCCTCAGAACTTCCCAAGTTACCAGAAAAAGAGGAAAACATTCAACTTTTTGTAACATATTCTCATTTCCCTACGAACTGGAGTCATGCTGGAGATAGGACTTAGACAAAGTCTAATTATTTCTGAATGGGCACTCAATAGTTATCAAGCTACTGGCAATCTGCATAGAGGAAAATGACAGAAACGTTCCCTGGCTACTATGATCACATCTCATTTTTATTCAGCTGATGAGAAAAGATGTCCTACCCAGATGCTGTCTTCTTGCTTGTACTGTTTCCAGTTGCGTCCTGTGTCACTGAACATCAGGCTGTAGCTCGTCACCCAGTCAGAGCTTCCGTATCTTCCCTGCGTGGCCACTGCTGTAATCTCCACTCTGTTTCCCAGGTCCATCTGGAGCCACTGCTGAGCATTTGAATCTGCTGGGGACCAACCGCCAGTTCCTGGAACAGGATCAGAGAGAGAAAGCTGTAGCAACATCTCACAGAGCCACGACTTTCACCTCTCAAAGAGAAAAACAAAACAAAGCCAAAAATCAGTGTTCAGCTAAAACATCTTTATAACCCCAAAACATGTCCTACCTCTTTTCATAAACACCTGGTACTTTAAAAATTTTTTATTGGATTATAAATTGATTTATAATGTTCATTAGTTTCTGGAGTGCGGTAAAGTGATTCAGTTATACATATATTCATTCTTTTTTAGATTATTTCCCCTTATAGGTTAAATCAATTAGGTTATCACAGAATATTGAGTAGAGTTCCCTGTGCTTACAATAGGTCCTATATAGTGTATGATCTGTATGCTATTCCAAAATTCCTGATTTATCCCCCTCCACCATGTTTTCCATTGGTAACCATGACTGTTTTCTATGTCTATGAGTCTATTTTTGTTTTATATATACATTCATCTATATGACTTTTTTTATATCCCACATGTAGGTGATATCATATGATATTTATCTTTCTCTGACTTCACTTTGTATGATAATCTCTCTGCTGTGCTGTGCTTAGTCACTCAGCAATGTCCAACTCTTTGTGACCCTATAGATTGTAGTCTGCCAAGCTCCTCTATACATGGGGTTTTCCAGGCAAGAATACTGGAGTGGGTTGCCATGCTCTCCTCCAGGGGATCTTCCCAACCCAGGGATCGAACCCAGGTCTCCCACATTGCAGGTGATTCTTTACCATCTGAAACACCAGGGAAGACCATGAATAATAGAGTGGGTAGCCCATTCCTTCTCTAGGGGATCTTCCTGGTCCAGGAATTGAACTGGGGTCACCTTAATTGCAGGTGGATTCTTTACCAGTTGAGCTACCAGGGAAGCCCTCTGATTATCTCTAGGTCCATCCAAATGGCAAATGACATTATTTCATTCTTTTTTATGGCTGAGCAGTATTCCCTTATATGCATAAACCACATCATCTTTATCCATTAATCTGTCAATGGATATTTAGGCTGCTTCTGTCTTGGCTATTGTAAACAGTGATGCATAAAACATTCTTGGCCCAATTTTCATTGTTCCCTTCCATTAAATTCTCTTTTGTGGTTTAAGATTCAACTCAAATGTTGTTTCTTCTATGATTTTTCCCTTTTTTTGTCTATTATTATAGTTTTCTTCATCTGGATTCCTAATGGGATTTATTTGATCTACTTTCTATTTTTTTTACAACCCTAATCTTTAACATGACATATATTCTCTGTCTGACTGGTCTTTTCTTGTTCCCTTCTTTGCTTTCTTCTTTCATTCTTCTCTTTCTTTCCTTAATCCTTAGCTCTCTCCAAATACATGCTGTGAATCTGCCATGGGCCAGACAGTTTTCTGTGGATGCAAAGATTCATGATCATTAACTATGTCTTTGAAAAATTAGTGATCACTCATACAGCAGATCCTCAATGAGCATCAGGAGTGTGCTGGGTAATGAGAGAGAGGGACACACAAACAAAAATATGTAATGTGATGTGAAAGAAAACCTTCAGTGAAGTAAAAACAATGTTCAATAGAAGCACAGATTACAGAATGCCTCAGTAGGTGATCAGAAAGACCAAGAGACAGTGATAGTGGAGCTGCAAGCTGAAGCAAGCATGGTCATTTTCCCAGCAAACAAGGTGAGACAAAGTTAGAGAAACCAGGGGCCAAGTAAACAGCAAATACAACATCTCAGAGACATGAAAGAGAAGGTCCCAACTGTGGGTCTCCCTGTGAGTCCATATGTTTGACACACAGGAACTTTCTAGCACATAAACCTAAGCGTTTGGGCCCTGGAATTTTATCATGTGAAACACTGGAACTCTGCAGAAGATCCATATAATTTCTTCCTTCTTTGGAAGACTTGTGGCCTAAATTTTCTGTTTTCATTTTGCATAGGAACAAAGAGGTATGTATTCATTCTTATTGACCCAAGAGTCTACAAGGCATCTGAATCCTGAGTGGGACCTATTGTAGAATGTCTATACTATGGATGCACCCCAATGTTCATAGTAACATTATTTACAATAACCAAAATATGTAAGCAACATAAGTGTCCATCAACTGATAGTGAATAAGGAAGATGTGATATGTACATAGAATGGAATATTACTCAGCCATAGAGAAGGATGGAATAATGCCATTTGCAGCAACATGAATGGACCTAGAGATTATCATACTAAATTATGTAAGCCAGACAAAAACAAATACCATATGATATTGTTTATATGCAGAATCTTAAAAAATGTTACAACTGAATGTAGTGTATAAAACAAAAATAGACTTGCCAACATAGAAAACAAATTTGTGGCTGTTAAGGGAAAAGGGAGAATGCGTAAATTAAGAGTTAGGGATTAACAGATATGTACTAACATATCTGATATGTTATAACAGATATGTACATAACAGATATGTACTACGAGAACAAAGATCTGTTATTAATATATAGCACAGGGAACTGTACTCAATGCTCTGTGATAACCTATAATAGAAAATAATTTGAAAAAATAGATATATATGGATATATAACTGATTCACTGTGCTATACACTTGAAACTAACATGACATTGTTAATCAACTATACTTCAACTAAAGAAGAAAGAGATAAGAACCTTTTATTAAGAACCTTGCTTAGAGTTTGGATTGGCTGACTCATTGGATTTTTTAATTTAGAAGGGTTAACCAATAAATCCCTTTTGATTTCAACATATGTCATTGAAAATCATTTTAGTCATGTCCCAGACAACATTCTTGCCATCTCAGGAGGAGTCAATTGGACCCATTCTTGGTACTGAGAACTTTATGACCCCCATCTGGCTGCTCATTGCAGAGAGAGCAAAGTGGGCATAGAACATGAAGCGGGCCTTACTTTGGCCATAAGGCATATTCTACCAGTTATCAATCGATTTTCTCCCAGTAATTAGCTAGTACTATGATGAAAGAATTGATTCATTTTGAATTGTACTGCTGGAGAAGACCCTTGAGAGTACCTTGGACAGTAGGTGATGTAACCAGTCAATTCTAAAGGAAACTGACCCTCAATATTCATTGAAAAGACTCTTGTTGAAGCTGAAGCTCCAAAACTTTGGCCACCTGATGTGAAAAACTGACTCATTGGAAAATACCCTGATTCTGGGAAAGATCAAAGGCAAAAGCAGATGGGGTCAATAGAAGATGAGATGGTGAGATAACATCACAGACTCAATGGATATGAATTTGATCAAACTCTAGGAAACAGTGGAGAATGCAATGGCACCCCACTCTAGTACTCTTGCCTGGGAAATCCATGGACGGAGGAGCCTGGTAGGTTGCAGTCCACAGGATCACTAAGAGTTGGACAGGACTGAGTGACTTCATTTTCACTTTTTACTTTCATGCATTGGAGAAGGAAATGGCAACCCACTCTGGTGTTTTTGCCTGGAGAATCCCAGTGACGGGGAAGCCTGGTGGGCTGCCATCTATGGGGTCGCACAGAGCTGGACATGACTGAAGCAACTTAGCAGCAGCAGCAGCAGCAGGAGATAGTGGAGAACTGGGAAGCCTGGCGTGCTACAGTCCTTGGGGTCACAAAGAGTTGGACATGACTTAGTCACTAAACAACAATGACTCTAACTGAGCAGTTCCCTATAAGGCCCTCTCAGAATAGACCCCCCACCCCAACCCCATGTGGTCTGCCTGCCATTTGTCTGTAGGCAAATCTTACAGACAAATAAATTTAATTAGAGAAATGNTGGCACGACGCCTGTGATGAGGATATTCTGCCACTAGGTGGCAGTCATACCGCACTGGTTAAAGGAAAGAAAGTGAAGTCGCTTAGTCGTGTCCAACACTTTGTGATCCCATGGGCTGCAGCCTACCAGGCTGCTCGGTCCATGGAATTTTCCAGGCGAGAGTACTGGAGTGGGTTGCCATGTCCTTTTTCAGGGAATCTTCCCGATCCAGGGATCAAACCCGGTCTCCCGCATTGCGGGCAGACGCTTTACCATCAGAGCCACCAGGGAAGCTCCAGTTAAGGGGCTCTGCTACTTTACTCGGAGAAGGCAATGGCACCCCACTCCAGTACTCTTGCCTGGAAAATCCCATGGACGGAGGAGCCTGGTAGGCTGCAGTCCATGGGATCGCTAAGAGTCGGACACGACTGAGCAACTTCACTTTCACTTTTCACTTTCATGCATTGGAGAAGGACATGGAAACCCACTCCAGTGTTCTTGCCTGGAAAATCGCATGGGCGGAGGAGCCTGGTAGGCTGCAGTCCATGGGGTTGTAATCCTCACCAGGTGGAAGAAATTCATGATATACTGTTCATAAGCATGTAGACTCAAGACCAGTTAGAACCAGAAATTTGATGATGCTGACTCACAATTATCTCATCACCAACCAATCAGAAGAATATCCATGAGCTGATCACCCACATAGGACCCCCCCTCTCACCTTGTCTTTAAAAACCTGTCTCTAAAATCCTTTGGTGTATTCGGGTCTTTTAAGCACTAATTGCCTGGACTTCTTCAATGAACATGGGCCTTCAATATAGCTATTTCTTTTTACTTCATCCAAGTCATTCTCTGAGAGTCAATCTGGCCAAATTTCAGCAACAGTACTTTTAACCTTTTGTTTGATAATAATTTTTTTTTCATTCCCCTGAGTAGATTCAAATGCAGGGAAAGAAAGAAAGGAAGTATGCTCAGTTCTCACTCTGTAATGTCTTTTATTCAATGTTTTGCAAGATGTGTATACAGTTCTGGATATTCACTGATATACATTATCTCCTCCTTTTGTAGTAATAGGACTATGGATGGTGGATGCATTAACTGCACTTTTCAGCTCCCAATACCATTCAAGTTATACCCTTATGGACAAATTCTCCCCAATAAAAATGTGAGTGGAAAGAAGATATGCCACCTGCAGGCCATCAGGTCTCTTCCCTACATGCTTTCTCCTGTCACCACTGATGGAGGCAGCCAACAAGGACCTAGAAGCTGTCAGGATCTCAGCATGGAAAGATGTTAGATTCTTGCATCATCACATGTTAACTACATTATTAACAGGAACTAAAGATTTATTTTGTTTGAGCTATTGTATGTTGAAATCTATTTGACACTGCAGTTTAACCTACCTTAATGCATATAGAATATCCTGTGGACTAAATAGAATAATGCCTATATTATAGTTGAGGAAACTGAGATCCAGCATTTGTAGAACACCTGGGACTCATGACTCTAGCACTGCTATTTGAGACAATTGTACAACAGAAAAACATTCTAACAGCCCAAAAATCAATAAAGAAAGAAAACACAGGGAGGAGACATTCGAGTAGAAATTCTGAGCTGCCAGTCCAAGAAGTATATTTTTATCAATCAGCATTGCAGTAACCAATATGTCCATGGTTCCCAATCGATTCTATCCTCTCTCAACTTCTCAAAACTTACAGGGAGGCCCAAGTAGGAGGAGATATTATTTTTCCAAGAAATCTACAATTATTCTGAACCTACTCTTTATTTCAACTCAATTTTTCCTGCTGCCCATTTCATGAGATCTGTCTCTTCTTGAGTGAAAAAAGCAAGGTTTTGTAAGTTGTATCACCTCAACAATATTAAAGCTTGATGAAAAAGAAATATGTATGTTGATTTCTTCTGAGAGAAGAAAACATGAGTAATTTTATTCTTTTATGCTTTTTGCATATAACCTAATTTTTATTATCAGCATGTCTTTCTTTTATAAACCAAGACTCATTTGTACATTGCTTACTGAATGAAGAATATATATAGTGACTTGAGAACCAGTGGTATAATATAGAACTCTGTGGGACCATCACAATTTTTGACACAAAAATTCTCAAACCTTTCCTATTTCCCTTTACCCTTGTGTCCACAATTAAACTTCCTTGTCCACTTTAGTATTTTTCTTTCATTTATTCTAAGTATACTTATTATAGTTATATATGATAACAATTTATGTCAGTGATAGAAGAAAGAAAATAAGTCATTTTCCCCACTATCTCACAAAGAATACAATCACAAAAGATTGACCCAAACCAAATCCAAACAAACAAAAGGGGGACTGGGTAATGATGAAACTATTCCATCAAATTTGTTTAAAGAAAATCACAGCTTCCTTTTGCCCACAGTAGAAAATCATAGCTTATTGCTGCTGCTGCTGCTGCTGCTGCTAAGTCGCTTCAGTCATGTCCGACTCTGTGTGACCCCATAGATGGCAGCACACTAGGCTCCCCCATCCCTGGGATTCTCCAGGCAAGAACACTAGAGTGGGTTGCCATTTCCTTCTCCAATGCATGAAAGTAAAAAGTGAAAGGGAAGTTGCTCAGTCGTGTCCAATTCTTAGTGGCGCCATGTGCTGCAGCTTACCAGGCTCCTCCGTCCATGGGATTTGCCAGGCAAGAGTACTGGAGTGGGTTACCATTGCCTTCTCCACCATAGCTTATTAATCCTCCCCAAATTAACCAAATTGGAATAATTAATGTTAGTATTCATTAACACATCAAATTAAGTAGTTTCCAAACCCAAGAGCTTCAGCCTAAGCTCTTAAAATGAAGGATCACCCTCTGGGTGATAATTGCCAAGGCCTTTCCCCTGCTTTTGAAGATGCTCCCAGCATTACAGCTAACAGGCAAGACACTCAGGGTTGCTGTGGTTACTATGGCAAAAAATTTTTCTCCTTCCACCAAACAATAAATGTGTTTTCACAAATGATGAGAGTAGCCTGAATATATTATTTGCAGTTACTCTTAAGACACACTGTACCCACACTAGCTTTCTATTTCTTAATTGTTCTCCAGGTTGAGATTAACATACACAGAGAAACTTGCACTTGGCATGTTGCAAGTTAACTTAAGCAGGGGTCTCTGTAATTGTGGCTGCTGTATCAATAATCAGTAGTTACAATTCCCACAAATTCTACATTTTGAATTGAAAGGAATTTAATGAAATTTCAAAGGAAAATAAGGGAAAAATACCTTCACCCTAGATTTGTATAGAATCTTGAGGCGAGCCGGCTCACTAAGCGCAGGCGGCTGCGGGCCGGCTCACTAAGCGCANAGAGAGTTGATGTGGAGTGGGAGGTGGGGGAGGGTGGTTCAAGATTGGGAACTCATGTACACCTGAGATGAAAAAAAATAAAAATAAAATAAAAGAATCTAGAACATGGGACCCTGAATAATTTGAAGATTATCACTTAGTTTATTCCTAGAACACCCCAAGCATCATACTCTACACGCTATGTGATTTTACTTTAGGGGAGAAGATGGAAATGAAATCCAAGCATCTGGTTCAAGATCCAGTTCAGGTCCTGAGGTTAGGTTGGATGAGATTCTCAAATGTGTTCCATCATCAGAAAGCACCTGGAGTGCTTGTGAAGATGACAAATTTTTTGGCTCACTCCTTGATAACTGATGCAGGGGCCTAACCTGGAAATCTATATCTTGAGAAATATATTCATGACATGCTGAGTGGTTTGGGAGACACTGGATGAAAGGGCTTCTGAAGTTTCAGTTCTACTATTTTACTGAGAAGAATAGAATTCTTCATTTGTTCATGATCCAAGTTAGTTTAAACCCAAAATGCTATTCTTGATGATTACAAACAAAAAAGCAACATGAAATTGCCTCTGGATCTAAAGATGGACACTCCTCCAATTTGATCCCCAATCCCTCATCCCTAAAAACAGACGGTAACTTAAAGTCAGACTTAAAATTCAAAAGGAAATCTCAAAATTTGTGAATTCAGAAATACCCATCTCTGTTCTTGCCTGAACAATTTTTTTTCTCACTACCAGTTAATCCTTTTGCTTCTGATCATTATATCCTTTCTATATGCCCTTGAGTGTTTACTCACTCAAAATATTAGTTGACTGTAGGATAGTCCTTTCTCAGCACACAATACAACTACAAGCACTTGATAACCATGACCTCACTTACCATCCCAGGAGCTCTGCATGACTGATACTAGTATCACTATCCCCACTTAACAGAAGGAAAAGCTGAGGCCAGAACTGTTGGTTAGCTTTTCCAAGATCACACAATTGATCAGTGGCAGAACAGGGAATTCAGACTCAGAAAACTGGGACTCAGAGCCAAGTTCTTAACCACTCAGCTTCATGGCCTCTCAGCAACATAGACAGAGCATGATCACCTTCTTCCTTGCTTATAATAGCAATTGTCTCTAGAAACATAATCTACACTTCACCTGCTTTTTAGTGTCTCACTTGATTCTTATAGCCACCAGCAATAGTATTTTAACTTCCGTTTACCAGGGAATAAGCCAGGCTTAAAGGTTACCTAGCTTACCCAGACTATATGGAGACACTGATCTCTAACCAGCTCTTGCAGATTTCTCAACCCTGCCTGAGGTTTCAACAGGGATCAATATTTTAAGTAAAGTAGCTATTCTTAAGGAGAATTCTAAGCAAGGTTTAAGTAAGAGAAGAGATCCAATTCCCTATTCAACTTTGCAAACCATGGTACTTATACCTAACTTTACATGCTAGCCTAGGTTCCACTCACATAACAGAAAAACTGGTAGAGAAGGCAGAACTACCTCCATTTCTACACTGATTTCCACTTCTAACTCAGAAAGGGAAATGAGACTGGATTGATGTCAAACATTGGAAATGAGCACAAAATGTGATACACAGGTCTCTGCTGGGACTCTCCTATAAATAGTACACTTTATACAGTGTGGGTAAGAGTAAAGTCAAGATTCACAAACATGCTCATAACCTTCATACCTAGACACAACACATGATGCTCTTCCATGTAGAACAGGACATGTAGCTGGGAAAGGATTTCTGACAGTGGAAGGTTATTGGCTGAAACTGGGCAATTTTATACTGGCTGGTAACTGAGCATTATCATTTTGCCATGGACAGGTAGGATCTAGGTGTTGCTGGATGGCTCTGGCCAGGGCTCCAACACTTCTATTCACACATTTAGGTACTAGGGAGCTTCTTGNATGTAGCTGGGAAAGGATTTCTGACAGTGGAAGGTTATTGGCTGAAACTGGGCAATTTTATACTGGCTGGTAACTGAGCATTATCATTTTGCCATGGACAGGTAGGATCTAGGTGTTGCTGGATGGCTCTGGCCAGGGCTCCAACACTTCTATTCACACATTTAGGTACTAGGGAGCTTCTTGTGGGAAAAGTAAGTAAGAATTCAATCAAACACCCTGTGCGCTTCAAAATGTGTAAAAACTAGTAGAAACATCTGGAGTTGCCCTATTTCCTGGCTCAGTGAAAAAGAATCCATTTGCCAATGCAGGAGAAACAGATTCAATCTCTGGGTGGTAAAAATCCTTTGAAGAAGGAAATGGCAATCCACTCCAATATTTTTGCTTGGGAAATCTCATGGACAGAGGAACCTGTTGGACTACAGTCCATGGGGTCACAAAAGAGTCATGACTCAGCAACTAAAACAAGAACAACAAATAGTTGGTTTACAGTGTTGTGTTAGTTTCAGGTGTACAGCAAAGTAAGTCATATTTATATGACCAGTGCATTCTCTTGCAAAGCTCTATTAACATTTGCCCTGCTTCACTCTGTACCCCAAGATCAAATTTGCCTTTTACTCCAGGTGTTTCTTGACTTCCTGCTTTTGCATTCAAGCTCCCTATAATGAAAAGGACATCTTTTTTGGGTGTTAGGTGTAGAAGGTCTTGTAGGTCTTTATATAACCTTTCAAATTCAGCTTCTTCAGCATTACCAGTCAGGGCATAGACTTGGATTACTGTCATACTGAATGGTTTGCCTTGGAAATGCACAGAGATCATTCTGTCTTTTTTGAGATTGCATCCAAGCACTGTATTTCAGACTTTTTGTTAACTATGATGGCTACTCCATTTCTTCTAAGGGATTCTTGCTGACAGTAGTAGATATAATGGTCACTGGAGCTAAATTCACTCATTCCAGTGCAATTTAGTTCACTGATTTCTAAAATGTCTATGTTCACTCTTGCCATCTCCTGTTTGACTGCTTTCAATTTGCCTTGATTCATAGACCTAAAATTCCAGGTTCCTATGTGATATTGCTCTTTACAGAATCGGACTTTACTTCCATCATCAGTCATATCCATAACTGGGTGTTGTTTTTGCTTCGTCTCCATCTCTTCAGTCCTTCTGGAGTTTTTTCTCCACTGATCTCCAGTAGCATATTGGGCAACCTGGGGAGTTCTTCTTTCAGTGTCCTATCTTTTTGCCTTTTCATATTGCTAATGGGGTTCTCAAGGCAAGAATGCTGAAGTGGTTTGCCATACCATTTTCCAGTGGACTACGTTTTGTCAGAACACTCCACCATGACCTGTCCAACTTGAGTGACCCTACACGGCATGGATGATAGGAACCAGAGATTAAAGTGTCAACATCCATTGGATCAGCAAGCAAGAGAGTTTCAGAAAAACATCTACTTCTGCTTTGTTGATCACTCAAAGCTTTTGACTGTGTGGATCACAATGAACTGTGGAAAATTCTTCAAGAGATGGGAACACCAGACCACCTGACTTGCCTCTTGAGAAACCTGCATGCAGTACAGGAAGCAACCGTTAGAACTGGACATGGAATAACAGACTGGTTACATATAGGGAATGGAGTACATCAAGGCTGTATACTGTCATCCTGCTTATTTAACATGTATGCAGAGTACATCGTGAGAAATGCTGGGCTGGATGAAGCACAGCTGGAATCAAGATTGCTGGGAGAAATATCAATAACCTCAGATATGCAGATGACACCACCCTTATGGCAGAAAGTGAAGAAGAACTAAAGAGCCTCTTGGTGGAAGTGAAAGAGGAGAGTGAAAAAGTTGGCTTAAAACTCAAAATTCATAAAACTAAGATCATGGCATATCCAGTCCCATCACTTCATGGCAAATAGATGGGGAAACAGTGACAGACTTTATTTTTCTGGACTCCAAAATCACTGCAGATGATGACTACAGACATGAAATTAAAAGACACTTGCTCCTTGGAAGAACAATTATGACCAATCTAGACAGCATATTAAAAAGCAGAGACATTACTTTGCCCACAAAGGTCTGTCTAGTAAAAGCTATATTTTTTCCAGTAGTCACGTATGGATGTGAGAGTTGAACTATAAAGAAAGCTGAATACTGAAGAATTGATGCTTTGAATTGTGGTGTTGGAGAAGACTCTTGAGAGTCCCTTGGACTGAAAGGAGACCCAACCAGTCCCTCCTAAAGAAAATCAGTCTTGAATATTCATTGGAAGAACTGATGCTGAAGCTGAAACTTCAATACTTTGGCTACCTGATGCGAAGAACTGACTCACTGGAAAAGATCCTGATGCTGGGAAAGATTGAAGGTGGGAAGAGAAGGGGATGACAGAGGATGAGATGGTTGTATGGCATCATCAACTCAATGAACATGAGTGAGTAAACTCCGGGAGTTGGTGATGGACAGGGAGGCCTCACATACTTCAGTACATGGGCTTGCAAAGAGTCAGACATGACTGAGTGACTGAAATGAATTGAACTGAATACATACATATGTATGTATACATGTAAATTTCCATTTTTTTCAGATTATTTTCCCTTATATGTTATTACAGAATATTGAGTAGAGTTCCCTGTGCTATATAATAAGTCCTTCTTGATTATATATTTTATATATAATAGTGGGTGGTGGTGGCTTAGTCACTAAGTCCTGTATGACTCTTGTGACTCCATGGACTTTACCTTGTCAGGCTCCTCTGTCCATGAGATTTCCCAGGCAAGAGCACTGGAGTGGGTTACCATTCCCTTCTCCAGGGATATTCCTGACCCAGAGATCGAACTCTTAGTTTCTGCATTGGCAGGCAGATTTTTTTTTAACATGGAGCCACCTGGAAAGTCCCATATAGAGTAGTGTGTATGTGTTAATCTCAAACTGCTAATTTATCATTTCCCTCTATGTTTCCCCTTTGATAATCATAATTTTGATTTATCACAGGTCAGTGAGTCTGTTTCTATTTTGTAAGTAAATTCATCTGTATCATTTTATTGGCTTTCACTTATAAGTGATATCTTATGACATTTGTCTATCTCTGTCTGACTTACTGAACTTAGTACGATAAACACTAGGTCCATCCAATGTTGCTACTAATGGCATTATTTCATTCTTTTTATGGCTGAATAGTATTCCATTGTTATACCTCTTTTTCTTCATCCATCTGTTATTGAACAATTAGATTGTTTCCTTGTCTTGGCTATTGCAAACAGCATTGCAATAAATATTAGGGTGCAAATATCTTTTCAAAATATGGTTTTCTCCAGGTTTATGCCCAGGAGAAGGATTTCTGGGTCATATGGTAGTTCTAGTTTTAGTTTTTCAAGGAATCTCCATACTGTTTTCCACAGTGGCTGTACCAATTTACACTTCTACAAATATTGTAGGAGGGTTTCCTTTTTTCCACATCCTCTCCAGCATTTATTGTTTGTAGAATTTTTATGACAGCCATTCTGACAGGTGTGAGGTGATAACTCATTATAGTTTTGATTTGCAATTCTCCAATAATTAGAAATGTTGAGCATATTTTCATTTGCCTTTTGACCATGTTAAAGCCAATCTCTAGGGAGAAGAAAGGAAAATCATGAAAGGAGATTCATGCAAAAGGGAGAATTTGGATCCAAATGAGACCCTGTTATCATAATTAAGGAACCCTTAAGAGCGATACATGGTGAAGGCAGGGGAAAGCTTGTACTCTATGTGGCTTACTTAGTTTGGTTTCCTCAGAAGTCAGCTAGGAGACATGGAATTGAGTGTAAGCAGTTCACTTAGGAACTTGGCCCTAGGAAGCCAGGTGAGGGTAATGGAGATGAGGCAAGGAAGAAAGGGAAGTTAATCCACAGTGTATCCACGAGCCAGCCAGCCCTGTGTATGAGCTCTATCCCACTGTGTAGGATGCACTTTGGCTTATACCAACAAACCTGGAGGACATTGGGGTCAAGTATTGTTTGAAGGTTCCTAGAGGGCATAGCCATGTTTAAGACATAGAAAGTCAAGAAGGCAGAGAAGAGAAGGTGTAGTTATTGGGATCAGAAGTGGTTCTCTGATCCCCTTCAGCAGATGGAGTCAATCTCCAGCTATGTGCTCACTGACAACAAGAACTGACTGTTCCTTCTTCTGTCTGTTACTGCTTCCCATCCTAGTGTACCCCAGTAATGGATGAGTACTTTGGCCACCTCATGCGAAAAGTTGACTCCTTGGAAAAGACTCTGATGCTGGGAGGGATTGGGAGCAGGAGGAGAAGAGGATGACAGAAGATGAGATGGCTGGATGGCATCACTGACTCGATGGACATGAGTCTGAGTGAACTCCGGGAGTTGGTGATGGACAGGGAGGCCTGGCGTGCTGTGATTTATGGGGTCACAAAGAGTCAGACATGACTAAACAACTGAACTAAACTGAACTGAACTGAACAAGGTTCTAAATGTGGTTCCCAATGCCTCAAGGCAACTGATATTTATGGTGCAATCTGTGCTCTAGAACTTCCCCTTGGTATCCCTAGACTTCAGTTGAGGGCACATATCTTGCTAGCTTCCTCCACCACCTGCCATCTTCCAGCAAAAACTGTCTCTAGATCATTGGCCCAGAAATAATTTGAACAAGAATTCTCATCTCAGCTCAGCTCTTAAGATCTTGTTCTTGTAGTGAAGTGGTGAAGTCCAAGGAATACAGACACTAGTAGCCTTTGTGACAGTGTGTCTCCTTGGACACACCTGCCTGTATTTATGGAAGAGAGCTGTATTATTGCTTGGAAGGGTTCTGATAGTCTTCACTTAGGCAGTTTCTTTGTGATGTCCTGCTATAACTATGTCCCTTTATAAAGAGTGGAGCCATGTGTGAAACATGTGTGAAACATGTGTGCTGTAGTGTGGGAAACGAATTGTCGGTTTATATTCGGTTCAAGATACAGGATGCTTGGGACTCGTGCTTGGGGATGATCCAGAGAGTTGATGTGGAGTGGGAGGTGGGAGGGGTGGTTCAAGATTGGGAACTCATGTACACCTGAGATGAAAAAAAAATTAAAATTAAAATTAAAAATAAAAATAAATAAATAAATATTAAAAAAAAAAAGAGTGGAGCCAGGAAGGTCCTCATGGATGAGAAAAATGTATCTGGCTGCACATTTAAAAGTTCAGAAGTTACATAAGAAGTGAGAAAGGTAAGCAGGAAGATATTTGGAATTCCAAAAATGTAAAGTTTAGTCCCAAGGAGGATATCTAACATTTATGCCCCTTGCAGGACAAGGACTGATTCATATACACATAAAACAACCAGGCACTTTTAGATACGTAGGTGAGAGGGTCACATATATCAAACTTGGAAAGATTCTAGAACTACATTGTTCAATATGGTAGCCACTAGCCAACTACGTTTATATAAATTTAATATTACTTAAATGAAAACTTCAGTTCCTAAGTGATATTAGCCATATTCCAATAGCCGTGTGTAGCTAGTGGCTATTTCGATAGGCAGCACAGTTATACAGAATGGGAAAGACTAGAGATCTCTTCAAGAAAATTAGAGATACCAAGGGAACATTTCATGCAAAGATGGGCTCGATAAAGAACAGAAATTGTATGGACCTAACAGAAGTATAAGATATTAAGAAGCGGTGGCAAGAATACAGAAGAACTGTATAACAAAGATCTTCACAACCCAGATAATCACAATGTTGTCATCACTCACCTAGAGCCAGACATCCTGGAATGTGAAGTCAAGTGGGCCTTAGGAAGCATCACTATGAACAAAGCTAGTAGAGGTGATGGAATTCCAGTTGAGCTATTTAAAATGCTGAAAGATGATGCTGTGAAAGAGCTGCACTCAATATGCCAGCAAATTTGGAAAACTCAGCAGTGGCCACAGGACTGGAAAAGGTCAGTTTTTATTCCAATCCCAAAGAAAAGCAAGAGAGTTCCAGAAAAACATCTATTTCTGCTTTATTGACTATGCCAAAGCCTTTGACTGTGCGGATCACAATAAACTGTGGAAAGTTCTGAGAGAGATGGGAATACCAGACCACCTGACCTGCCTCTTGAGAAACCTATATCCAGGTTAGGAAGCAACAGTTAGAACTGGGCATGGAACAAACTGGTCCAAATAGGAAAAGGAGTACATTAAGGCTGTATATTGTCACCCTGCTTATTTAACTGGGCTTCCCTCATAGCTCAATTGGTAAAGAATCTGCCTGTAATTCAGGAGACCTGGTTTCAATTCCTGGGTTAGGAAGATGCCCTGGAGAAGAAAATGGCAATCCACTCCAGTATTCTTGCCTGGAGAATCCCATGGACAGAGGAGCCTGGCTTTAACTTACATGCAGAGCAACTTTACTTTCACCTTTCACTTTCATGCATTGGAGAAGGAAATGGAAACCCACTCCAGTGTTCTTGCCTGGAGAATCCCAGGGATGGAGGAGCCTGGTGGGCTGCCGTCTATGGGGTTGCACAGAGCTGGACACAACTGTAGCTACTTAGCAGCAGCAGCAGAGTACATCATGAGAGATGCTGGGCTGGAAGAAGTCCAAGCTGGAATCAAGATTGCCGGGAGAAATATCAATAGCCTCAGATATGCAGATGACACCACTTTTATGGCAGAAAGTGAAAAAGAACTAAAACACCTCTTGATGAACGTGAAAGAGGAAAGTGAAGCTCAACATTCAGAAAACTAAGATCATGGTATCTGGCCCCATCACTTCATGGCAAATAGATGGGGAAACAGTGGCTGACTTTATTTTGGGGGGCTCTAAAAGCGCTGAAGATAGTGATTGCAGCCATGAAATTAAAAGACAGTTACTCCTTGGAAGGAAAGTTATGACCACCCTAGATAGCATACTGAAAACAGATATTATTTTGCCAAAAAAGGCCCGTCTAGTCTTGGCTATGGTTTTTCCAGTGGTCATGCATGGATGTGAGAGTTGGACTGTGAAGAAAGCTGAGCACCAAAGAACTGATCTTTTGAACTGTGGTGTTGGAGAAGACTCTTGAGAGTCCCTTGGACTACAAGGAGATCCAACCAGTCCATCCTAAAGGAGACCAATCCTGGATATTCATTCAAAGGACTGATGCTGAGGCTGAAACTCCAATACTTTGGCCACCTGATACAATGAGTTGACTCACTGGAAAAAACCTTGATGCTGGAAGGGATTGGGGGCAGGAGGAGAAAGGGATGACAGAGAATGAGATGGCTGGATAGCATCAACGACTTGATGCACATGAATTTGAGTGGCTCCAGGAGTTGGTGATGGACAGGGAGGCCTGGAGTGCTGCGATTCATGGGATCGCAAAGAGTTGGATATGACTGAGCAACTGAACTGATCTGAACAGTTATAGAATTTCCAATCTTTGTATAAATTTCTGTTGGCTAGTACTGTGTTAGAATTTCTCTTATGAAGTAGTGGAAGCTGAGCTCTATTTTAATTTGGCAAATCAATACAATTTAATTCTATCCATTGCCTGCTCAGACCTAGAGGATATTTAGTGGATTATTTATTCCTCATTTAATGAATATATGATTATTGAGTTCCACCCATGAATAAAACAGTGTAGCAGACTGAGCAGACAGATAAGACAATCTGTTTTCAGACATATAGAGAAAACAAACAAAACAAAACAAAACAAAAATGACTCATAAGATCTTCAAAAGGTAAATGGAAAAGTTAAATTGAAAGTTATTTAACACAGCAGATCTCATGTTGTTGACATTGTCAATTAAAGCTTATCTTTCCTGAGCAGCGTGTGTTTTGCACAGTTTAGTATGCTACATTAATCTTTGTTTTCTGAGCTCATTTTGCTTGAAAGACAGTGCCTGGTCTAAGTCTTGTGTCTCAGTTAAAAGAGTCATTTTCTACTCTGTGATCTTGAGAAGTAATTTCTCTGCTTCTATGAAAATAGTATAGTTGATATCTACTTTATCAAGGATTAAGATAATATATGTCAACTCATTGGTTTGATGACCATGGGCACAAAATGATTAAGAAGTGTCATTGTTACCACAAGAATGTCATCTTGGGTTCAAAGACAAGAGAAAAACCCTCTGGCTTCAGTTCAAATTTCCATCAGGAAATTATTTTTGATTGGTGATGTGCAAGATAGCCCACCGAAATAGCAAGATATACAGCTTACGAGAGAAAAGTGAGAGAAGAGACATCACCATGTATTTTCTTACTCCACATCATGTAATTAGTCTAAGGCCAGTCAAGGTAACTCCATCACTTTTGACTGTGGTTGGGTTTAAAACTGAACAGACAACCTGCTGGTGAGGAGGCAGAAGAGTGGTTGGGAGAGGTTGGGGCTGGGAAGAGTTTCACTGCCCCAAGCTGTGGTTCTCAGACCTCAGCACATCAGAATCACATAGAGAGCTTCAAAAAATAGAGATTTCTGGGTCCCACTGCCAAAGTTTCTGATTCAGGTGGTATGGAATAAATATACATTTTTTGTAGATTTAATCTATAATAAATCTACATAAATATACAGACAATCTACATTTTCTAACTTATTCCTTGGTGATGCTCATTATACTGCTATTCTGAGGAATGACAATTTCATGGCTTAAAACCAAGTCATGGTCCCTTTGTTTCCCAGAATATTAATGTGTCTGGTCAACAGAATTTGGACAGCTTATTAGCTCCAGACTGATGCTGATACTGAGGATGACATCATTTAACTGAATTCATCAGCCCTGGAGCCTGTCCTCCTTGAGAACTTACTTTTATTTAACGTATAAGCAGGGAAACGCTGGGCTAGAATAAGCACAAGCTGGAATTAAGATTGCCGGGAGAAATATCAATAACTACAGATAAGCAGATGACACCACCCTTATGGCAGAAAGTGAAGAGGAACTAAAAAGCCTCTTGATGGAAGTGAAAGAGGAAAGTGAAAATGTTGGCTTAAAGCTCAACATTCAGAAAACGAAGATCATGGCATCAGGTCCCATCACTTCACGGCAAATAGATGGGGAAACANAGGCAAGAGTACTGGAGTGGGTTGCCATTTCCTTCTCCAGGGGATCTTCCTGACCCACGGATTGAACCCAGGTCTCCCACATTGCAGACATATGCTTTACCATCTGAGCCACCAGGGAAGCCCTAAATACTATGCCCTAAATAACATGCAACATAAAGTTGCATGTTAACTCGTAAATGTTTATCCAATAGAGAAGTATAACCCCATAATTTTTATTATCCTGAAAGACATCAACTAGTTTTGTATTCATCTAGAGTTTTTATTCTAGTATTCTTTTTGTTCCTTGCTGTATTATAACATTTTTATCTATGAAATCAAGATAATAACAATAATAATATCTACATGGAGAGTAATTGTGAGAATTAGGTTGATATGCCTTAATGATTTAGAACTGTGATGGCTCATGATGAGTGCTAAGTATATTGTTGTNTTTTGTATTCATCTAGAGTTTTTATTCTAGTATTCTTTTTGTTCCTTGCTGTATTATAACATTTTTATCTATGAAATCAAGATAATAACAATAATAATATCTACATGGAGAGTAATTGTGAGAATTAGGTTGATATGCCTTAATGATTTAGAACTGTGATGGCTCATGATGAGTGCTAAGTATATTGTTGTGATTTTTAGCTGTGTGCTGGTAGACAAAAGCTGCTCACAGAAGGATTATGAACTAGGCACAGGATCCATCCATGCACAGAGGGGCTAAACCTGATAATGACAATACTAGTAGCTCAGTCATGTTCAATTATTTGTGACTCTGGACTGTAGCCCACCAGGCTTCTCTGTCCATGGAATTTTCCAGGTAAGAATACTAGAGTGGGTTGCCATTTTCTACTCCAGAGGATCTTCCTGACCCAGGGATCGAACTAGTGTCTCTTGTGCTAAATAATTGCTACTAGTAATTATTTAGCATCTGGCTGCAAATTTGCTGTTGAAAACACTATATGGAGAATTCAAATTGAAATCAAGATGTTCTTTGAAATTTCCTTGTTTTGATACACCCAATATTATCCTAGATTTCAAAACAGGTGGGACGGTTTACTCTTTTGGGTATATTTGATGTCTTTTGTTTTTTAAAATAAAAAAAATGTTTTAAAGGAAGACATGTAGAAAAAAGGGTTCAAGAGACAGGGCTCTATTTCTAGGCCAGATGGCACAAAAATCTGTTTTTAAGAGGCAAATTATTACTTTATAGTAATATTTTTCAACGTAAGTTAAAAATTACAATTTTCTCAACTTTCTCAACTTTATTTTAGGAAATAAATGATAAAATCTTAATAACATTACCATAATAACTTCTTTTATATTATAATCATACTATGATGCTTGTATCCTATGTGTGTATTATACATATGTATGTATATGTACACATAATACTATATATTCCCAGATATGAATACATGTATATGCATTATATATTTATTCTATTGCATATGGATTGTGTATACATGCACATATATATATGTGTACATACTAGTTTTACATATTTATAAAACT
>SJYA01000276.1:501874-545025 GCA_006410615.1 Neotragus moschatus
CTACCTTTCTCTCTATATACATGACTCTATGTATTATAGCCAATCAAATGTGTTAAATCTCCTTACATATGCTACAATATACATATGTGTGTGTATAAAATGCACACATCAATTATATCGTGTATATAAATATATAGGACTTTGGAGGTGGCACATTCCTGATAAGAATATGTCTGCCAATGCAGAAGTCAAAAGAGATACTAGCTCGATTCCTGGGAGGAAGAGCCCCTGGAATAGGAAATGGCAACCCGCTACAGTATTCTTGCCTGGAAAATTCCATGGACAGAGGAACCTG
Organism: Neotragus moschatus; assembly: GCA_006410615.1. NCBI lineage: Eukaryota > Metazoa > Chordata > Mammalia > Artiodactyla > Bovidae > Neotragus > Neotragus moschatus. The sequence goes on from SJYA01000276.1 coordinate 502,170, forward strand.
GTGGGCTACAGTCCATGGAGTCACAAAGAACTGGACACGACTGAGCACATGCATGCAAACACGTAGATATATAAATATGTATATGACAGAATAATAAAAGTAATATTATCACTAACCACAAATGTTAGCTATTAATTATATGATAATTTGTGCTATCCATGTACACTCTTTTTGAGTAGGGTTTGTGTCTATTTTTATCAGCTATGTGCAAGAGTTTTAGCACAGAACCTGGCACATAGTAGGTATTCAATAAATATTAATAAGAAGATATGTTATTCACAAATTCATTCAGTGTAGCAACCTTCAACTCTTGTTGCATTTTAGAATCACCTGGAAAGCTTGTATTTTATTTATCAATATTTGTTCTTGGGTCCCATTCCAGACTATTCAGAATATCTGGGAGGTGGGACTCAGCATTGCTACTTATGAAGCTCTATTGGTTGCTCAGNACAAATTCATTCAGTGTAGCAACCTTCAACTCTTGTTGCATTTTAGAATCACCTGGAAAGCTTGTATTTTATTTATCAATATTTGTTCTTGGGTCCCATTCCAGACTATTCAGAATATCTGGGAGGTGGGACTCAGCATTGCTACTTATGAAGCTCTATTGGTTGCTCAGCTGATAAAGAATCTACCTGCAATGCAGGAGACCCTGGTTTGATTCCTGGGTTGGGAAGATCCCTTGGAGAAGGGCATGACAACCCACTCCAGTACCCTTGCCTGGAGAATCCCCATGGACAGAGGGACCTGGTGGGCTACAGTCCATGGGGTTGCAAAGAATTGGACACAACTGAGCAACTAAGCATATAGGTTATTCAGATGTCCAGCCGTGAATGAGAACTAGTGAGTTATTATCTCCTTGGTATGTGTTTAACTTCTGCTAAGGGTAACTGACTCGATGGACGTGAGTCTGAGTGAACTCCAGGAGTTGATGATGGACAGGGAGGCCTGGCGTGCTGCAATTCATGGGGTCTCAAAGAGTCGGACATGACTGAGCGACTGAAATGAACTTAACTGAAGGGTAACAGTTAGCGTGGTGAATGAAGGGAGGCTGTCAGCCCTGGGAACTGTGCTGGATGGTGGGTTCTAGACCATTGTATCCAAACTCTCTGACTGTATCTCCTACATGGTGTTCCTGATTCAGACTCTACCTGGGAGAAGAAGAAAAAGTCAATTCCCTCTGCCTACGTTTGTGCTAGCCTTGGGCTCAGACACACAGATTCCCCTGTAAGTAGGATAATGACAATATACTGAAGCAGAGCCATGTGTGTTCTCTCAATATTTGTTCATAAAGGTGGGTGAGTTGAGGGAGCTGACCTATTACCAGACTCATAGCTTCCCCAGAAGTTCCCTAGAAGCTACTGAGGTCATCATGTCTTTCTGCCACTGCACATTTGGGTGGGAATAAGAGCAAATCTGGCTCAGGATTCCCTGTAGGAGAGCCTGTATTAAAATCTGCCAGATATCCCCAGGTGGTCCAGTGGATAAGAATCCACCCTTTAGTGCAGGGTACTTGGGTTCTATCCCTGGTTTAGGAAGATTCCACATGCCTTGGAGCAACTAAAGCCATGTGGCACAACTACTGAGCCTGGATGTCCTAGAGCCCATGTTCTGCAACAAGAGATGCCACTACAGTGAGAAGCCTGGGAACTGCAACTAGAGAAAGCCCACACACAGAGGTGAAGATCCAGTGCAGTCAAAGATAAATAAATAAATAAAACTTGCCAACCTGTGTCTCTTACTGAAATGAGAAGTGAACCTCCCAGTCCCAGTCTCTCACTACCCTGCAGTGAAAAGGAACTTTTGACTATGTGAGTCTGTTCTCTGTGTGTATATGAGGCTTTAAGGCAGGTATTGCTGGTTCACTTTACAGATAAAAGAAACTGGGTTGAGAGCAGATAAGTGACTTGCAGTTGCTCACAGAACCTGTAAGCAAATACCATCCTCAGCATTTGAACTCTGGCATATTAGTTCCCAAACCCCCCCTTTTTTTTTTCTTTCTAATATACCCCTCTTTAACCTGTGTTAATAAATCAATTTGCTAGTGTTGTGGTTAGGAGCACAACTATAGATTCAGATTACTTAAATTGAAGTACATACATCTTCCCTTCTTAATCTCATGATTTTAGGCACCTTATGCAACTTCTCTGAGCCTCAGAAAACCTACCTGAAGGTAAAAGGTAATAATGCGTACTTTACAGTATCTTTGTGGAGACTAAATACTGTAATATAGGTGAAATGTTTTATAAAATCTTTGGCATAGAGACTTCATGAAAAGACATTGTTAGCACAAAATTGGTATCAATATTTTCTTCCTGAGTCTTTGATTGGCTATTCTTTTCCCTTTAGAATAACATTCTTAAACTCTTTTCTCAACAAACATAGAATTCACTAAGTTTTAGATTAATGATCCCATTATCCCCAGAATACTTGTGATGTGTAGCATGAAACAAATGATAAATATATAAATAAAAATGACAAACCCAACTCACTATGANCCATGTTCTGCAACAAGAGATGCCACTACAGTGAGAAGCCTGGGAACTGCAACTAGAGAAAGCCCACACACAGAGGTGAAGATCCAGTGCAGTCAAAGATAAATAAATAAATAAAACTTGCCAACCTGTGTATCTTACTGAAATGAGAAGTGAACCTCCCAGTCCCAGTCTCTCACTACCCTGCAGTGAAAAGGAACTTTTGACTATGTGAGTCTGTTCTCTGTGTGTATATGAGGCTTTAAGGCAGGTATTGCTGGTTCACTTTACAGATAAAAGAAACTGGGTTGAGAGCAGATAAGTGACTTGCAGTTGCTCACAGAACCTGTAAGCAAATACCATCCTCAGCATTTGAACTCTGGCATATTAGTTCCCAAACCCCCCCTTTTTTTTTTCTTTCTAATATACCCCTCTTTAACCTGTGTTAATAAATCAATTTGCTAGTGTTGTGGTTAGGAGCACAACTATAGATTCAGATTACTTAAATTGAAGTACATACATCTTCCCTTCTTAATCTCATGATTTTAGGCACCTTATGCAACTTCTCTGAGCCTCAGAAAACCTACCTGAAGGTAAAAGGTAATAATGCGTACTTTACAGTATCTTTGTGGAGACTAAATACTGTAATATAGGTGAAATGTTTTATAAAATCTTTGGCATAGAGACTTCATGAAAAGACATTGTTAGCACAAAATTGGTATCAATATTTTCTTCCTGAGTCTTTGATTGGCTATTCTTTTCCCTTTAGAATAACATTCTTAAACTCTTTTCTCAACAAACATAGAATTCACTAAGTTTTAGATTAATGATCCCATTATCCCCAGAATACTTGTGATGTGTAGCATGAAACAAATGATAAATATATAAATAAAAATGACAAACCCAACTCACTATGAATAGAGATTCAAAATTAGAAATTAGGGACTTCCCTGGTGGTCTCTTTGCCAACTGGGCAGCCCCTAACAACACTAGCGGTCCAGTGGTTAAGAATTCACCTGTCAATTCAGGGGACACATGTCAATTCCTATTTGGGGAACTAAAATCCTACAGGCCACAGGACAACTGAGCCCAAGCTCTGCAACTATTGAGCTCATATGTTCTAGAAGCTTTGTTCCTCTACTAGAGAAGCCCACACATGGCAGTGAGAGAAAACTTGTGCGCTGCAGTGAAGACCCAACACAGTTGGAAAAATAAAATAAAATTTAAAAAAAGTTGGCCTGTTTAAAAACTCAGAAATTGATGTGCTAGCAAATTAAATCTTTCTTTGCTTTATAAAAACAATATCAATATCATGACAATAAATTAGGGCTTAACTCCCAAATATAAAGATGGATCATCACTGGAAAACTTACTAATGTCATTGACCTCATATATAAATGGGAAAATATAGTCAAGGTCAATTAACATGAACTCTACTAGACCAGTGAACCTCTTAGAAAAAGACTTCAGTGAGTTCAATAGATGTGTAAATAAATAAATATTATGAGATATTTAAAGCTTTTGGAAATTAAAAAATTCCACTACAGAACTATATATATATATATATATATATATATATAGTAAATATGATTTAACTATATCTCTCTAGATACCCATCACCATACTTGTTAAAGATATTTCATATAATATTAGTTAAATGTATCTGCTCTTCCTTTGCTCATATATTGTAAGAATACACAGTCAAGTTTTAACCATAGCTGTCTCTGGAGGGTCGCATTACATATTTTTGAATTTAAAAACTTTCACTTAATACTGTTTTTTATATTTAAAACTATAAACAGTTATTTTAATGTAAAAATTAAAACTAATGAAGAAAAAATCTTGATAGATTTCATTTTTGCTATGATAAAATGCTATAATAATAATATATTTGATAGTTATTTGTGTTGATGCATGAAATATAAAATAAAGCAAATTAAAACTTTTTTCACAAAGGCCCCTATGATAAAGAAAAATAAAGAAGATTTAGGGGAACACTAACCAGTATGCTTTGAATATGCATTATGTGCTGGGAAGCATGGTTTTATTCCATTTTACTCTCTCTCTACCCACTCTTCTCTTGAACACTGCTGTTGGACATGATTCCAGCACATTGAGAAGTCTGTGTGCTTATTCAGCACTTGCCTTTAGAGTTTGCCACCTACTCACCAACTCTTCGGTTGAGCTGAGCTGGGCTGTGAGTACCAGTGAGGTCTGAGGAACTGGAAAAAGCCATTGGAGAGAGCAAGGATGCTAATGGGTCATCACAGTTGTCTAGAACAAAAGAGGAGAGAGAGAAAAAAATTCATTAGCAAGAAGTATTTAAGAGAGGACTCAAGGAATTAACCACCACTACTCTGAACAAGGCTGGTACTCGTTGTTTCCATGTGGTATTTCATCTCCTCCTCACAAAAACCTTGAAATGACTAAGATTAAATCTCTTTCATAGTTGGGAAAACTTAAGTTCAGACATGTTTTGTAGCTTGTCCAAGGTCAGAAATCTAGAAGATAGTGTGGCCAAAATTTTTGCCCAGATTTGTCTAACTCAAAATTCAACTATCACTTCATTTTTTTAATCAGCCATTGAGCAAAGTCTCAAGTTATGGCTAGTGAGCTTCTTTTATAAAGGAGAGAATATTTAAAGTGGGGAACACTGTTTACTCTCATATCTTCAGTTTCTAAAGACTCTTGTAATAGTTTTATTCAGAGGGACATAATAATTTAGATTGTCTCATTCCCAGTTGCATGAAGGTCTTTGGAAAATGAGTTACTAATTTTAATAATTCATATCTATTCTATAAAATAATAGAGAATAGCCCTCAATCTTCTACAATCTTGAATCTGACATTTCCTTCAATAGCTACCTTTCCAGTCTTCCCTAAATATGGTAGATAGTCTTTCTAAGTCTTCTTTGATCCTGCTCAGACGGGCCCATGGACGGAGATGTAGTCTTGACAATGTAGATATTCTCCTCTGATCTCCCTGACTATTCAATCCCAGGTACAGGACTCTGCTCTTCACCAGCATATTGGCCATCTAGAGTTAGTTTCTAGGGGCTTCCAAGATGGTGCTAGTGGTAAAGAACCTGCCTGCCAATGCAGGAGATGTAAGAGACAGGGTTTGACTCCTGGGTCAGGAAGATCCTCTGGAGGAGGAAATGGTAACCCACTCCAGTATTCTTGCCTGGAGGTTCTGCATGGAAAGAGGAGTCTGGTGAGCTACAGTCCATGGCGTGCCAAAGAGTTGGACATGACTGAAGTGACTTAGCACACAAAGAGTTTGCAATCATTCATTTATTTGCATTCACCAACAGGTAAGATACTGTTTGTGGGATCTAAGTGAATAATCTGCCATATAATAGGCTTTCAATAAAGGTTTATGCAAAAAATGAAGTGAGTAAGGGAAGGAATAAAGAAAGGAAGGAATCAATCAATCAATCCCCAGAACAGTACCAACACTCTTACCACTTTTTTGTACAATTGATCTTAAAGAATACTGCAAAATGAGTCTATGAAATCTAGATATACCTCAGTCAAAACAAGTTTGAAACATGTTATTCAGTTTGAAGGTCAACTCCATGGTATCAAAGCCTCTTGGGAAGAGCTGAGATGACATTTTTTAAAGAAAATGTACATATGATTACGAGGTTGCTTGTTTACCCAGCGAATTCTTAGAGAGCAATATTTCATCTAATTGCATGAAAATTAATGAGAAACATAAGGACTGAATTTTTATTTGTTCAATGTGTTAAAAAAAATTCAACTGGAAAATTATATTTTAAGTTTTTCCCAAACAGAAATGTTTGAAAAATATTTGAGGTATTTGACAAACACAAAATAGAGCCAGAATCTAACTGAAGAGTAATTACACTAAAATCCGAGCTAAGAGCATCTCTGCAGTTATGGTCATTCTGCAAACAGAAAGCAGAACTCAGGGGTCATCTTACTGCAGGCTCAGATGCAGGTGAGGGGGATGCATGCACCCTTCCAACAGACTTGTCTGGAAACATGAATCTGCTACTGTATTTAATGGTAAGAAACAACTTGAACATAATGGAAATATTCCATTTGCTTATGCTGGTTTTATCATCAGGAAACCAATGAATGCCAAAGCTTGAGCCCAACTGAACATGAGCCCCAGAGGAATATACTATACACATGCACACACGCGCGCACTCACACACACACACACGAAACTCCACAAAACATTTCTCTTTGCAGCTATGCTATGAACCTTACCCACAACAAGAGTTACAACTATCCTCTAATTTCAATAACATCCCTCCACTCCATCTGGACATGACTGAGCAGCTAACACACACATAACCCTTCCAAATAACTCACAACCCTTCTAACACCCAATTCTGAAGCAAACTGAAAGGTGATCAAGTGAAAGGTGAAGTCGCTCAGTCGTGTCCAACTCTTTGCAACCCCAAGGACTGTAGCCTACCAGGCTCTTCCGTCCATGGGATTTTCCAGGTGAGAGTACTGGAGTGGGTTGTCATTTCCTTCTCTAGAGGATCTTCCCTGCACAGGGATCAAACCCAGGTCTCCCGCACTGTAGGCAGACGCTTTACCATCCGAGCCACCAGGGAAGTCTGAAGCAAACTGAAGAACTTTCCAAAGCCAAGAGCCATACTTATTAGGGCTTTCCTGGTGGCTCAGACAGTAAAGAATCTGCCTGCAATGCAGATCTGGGTTTGACCCCTGGGTTGGGAATGTCCCCTGGAAAAGAGAATGGCTACACACTCTAGTATTCTTACCTGGAGAATTCCATGGACGGGGAGCCTGGAGAGTCTAGTCCATGAGATTCTGATGCTGGGAAGGATTGAGGGAATAAGGAAAAGGGGGTGACAGTGTCTGAGATGGTTGGATAGTGTCATTGACTCAAAGGACATGAGTTTGAGCAAACTTCGGAAAATAGTAAAGGACAGGGAAGCTTGATGTGCTGCATTCCATGTGGTCACAAAGACACATGATTTGGCAACTGAACAACTTTTTATTCTAGTATTTATGCATTCCTAAAACATATAACATGTGTAAAACACTGTTACCATTTTTTTTCAATATTTTTAAATTGATGGATAGTGGATTTACAATGTTGTGTTAATTTTTGCTGTACAGCAAAGTGATTCAGTTGTACATATGCATATATGTTATTTTTTATATTCTTTTTCATTATCATTTATTATACAGTAGGATCTTGCTGTTAGTGCTAACATTCTTATTAGGTCTTTTATGTTTTTTTTTTTTTTCATGTGTCAATGATGACATTTTTGAGTATTGTGCTTCCTAATCCCACTTTTTCCCTAAGTGAAGTGGTCTAATCTAAACTGAAGTGATCTAATCATTTCAGTGTAATTCAGTCCAATAAATAGTTATAGGGTCCCACATTATGCTTGATGTTAAATAAGCATTGGAGATACATTTGAGTAAAACTGAATCTCAGACTTCAAGAAGCTCAGAGACTGCTTAGAAATATGAGAACATAAACAAATTCAATAAATGGATGAGACAGTTGAGGAGAATTTCATCATTACACCCAAGTCAGTTTCATGGGTACCTAATGGCGCAGACATCCAGGTGAGTGGCCTTTCTTATTTCCTCCATCCCTGTGCGGTGAGTGCCCTTTTCCACCAGGTCTTGGGAGACGCATTCATCCCCACTGGCCTCCTGACACCAGCGACTATTTCTCCATGGCCCAGTTCCTTTTCTGAAATGTCCCTTCCTTGTATCTCCATTTGTGGGGGCCAGTGTTTCCACTCTGGAAATTGGTAAACCCAATGGAAACAATCTGTGTTAAAAGAAAGGTCTGGAGGAGATTCATCAGGATATCTTTTCTCTTGGACCCAGGACATTGCAGTGGCTTTTAGAGAACGAGACTAAGCTATTGCTCTCCTATTTCTGAAAGTGATAAGAAGTGGGAAAGTTTCCAATCAGAAAGGAAAAAAGACCTTCCCTCTCAAACCAATAAGTACTTCCCCTTTTCTTCTTTATATCAAATGAACAGACTTGACAACTCACCTAAACTGAGAATAGACCAGGACTCAAATCGGTAATCAAATTACCCTTTGTCATTAGGAATTAAGAATTTGTTTATATAAGCATTCTCAATCCAGCAATGTGCATTATTTTTAGACCTGTCTTAAACAGGGGAAGGGTTTCCTCAGTGGCTCAGATGGTAAAGAATCTGCCTGCAATGCACGAGACCCAGGTCCAATTCTTGGATCAGGAAGATCCCCTGGAGAAGGGAATGGCTACCTACTCTAGTATTCTTGCTTGGAGAATTCCATTAACAGAGGAGATTGGTGATGGACTACAGTCCATGGGGTCTCAAAGAGTCAGACACAACTGAATGACTAGCACACACACAAACACAAATAGGGAAAACAATACAGCATAAATGAGGACAGTACAGTTGACATTTAAAATAAAATGGGTTTGAATAGTATGGGTCCACTTATATCAGATTTTTTTTAGAGAGAAGTATACTTCTTTTTTGAGTTTTAAAATTTAATATATATTTTCTAAAAAAATAATTATTTTTTATTGGAGTGTATCTGACTCACAGTGTTGTTCTAATTTCAGGCTTACACCAAAGTGAGTCAGTTATACATACACATGTACCATTTTCCAAATTCTTTTCCCATTTAGATTATTAGAGGGTTTNTATTTGACAAACACAAAATAGAGCCAGAATCTAACTGAAGAGTAATTACACTAAAATCCGAGCTAAGAGCATCTCTGCAGTTATGGTCATTCTGCAAACAGAAAGCAGAACTCAGGGGTCATCTTACTGCAGGCTCAGATGCAGGTGAGGGGGATGCATGCACCCTTCCAACAGACTTGTCTGGAAACATGAATCTGCTACTGTATTTAATGGTAAGAAACAACTTGAACATAATGGAAATATTCCATTTGCTTATGCTGGTTTTATCATCAGGAAACCAATGAATGCCAAAGCTTGAGCCCAACTGAACATGAGCCCCAGAGGAATATACTATACACATGCACACACGCGTGCACACACACACACACACACACATGAAACTCCACAAAACATTTCTCTTTGCAGCTATGCTATGAACCTTACCCACAACAAGAGTTACAACTACCCTCTAATTTCAATAACATCCCTCCACTCCATCTGGACATGACTGAGCAGCTAACACACACATAACCCTTCCAAATAACTCACAACCCTTCTAACACTCAATTCTGAAGCAAACTGAAAGGTGATCAAGTGAAAGGTGAAGTCGCTCAGTCGTGTCCAACTCTTTGCAACCCCAAGGACTGTAGCCTACCAGGCTCTTCCGTCCATGGGATTTTCCAGGTGAGAGTACTGGAGTGGGTTGTCATTTCCTTCTCTAGAGGATCTTCCCTGCACAGGGATCAAACCCAGGTCTCCCGCACTGTAGGCAGACGCTTTACCATCCGAGCCACCAGGGAAGTCTGAAGCAAACTGAAGAACTTTCCAAAGCCAAGAGCCATACTTATTAGGGCTTTCCTGGTGGCTCAGACAGTAAAGAATCTGCCTGCAATGCAGATCTGGGTTTGACCCCTGGGTTGGGAATGTCCCCTGGAAAAGAGAATGGCTACACACTCTAGTATTCTTACCTGGAGAATTCCATGGACGGGGAGCCTGGAGAGTCTAGTCCATGAGATTCTGATGCTGGGAAGGATTGAGGGAATAAGGAAAAGGGGGTGACAGTGTCTGAGATGGTTGGATAGTGTCATTGACTCAAAGGACATGAGTTTGAGCAAACTTCGGAAAATAGTAAAGGACAGGGAAGCTTGATGTGCTGCATTCCATGTGGTCACAAAGACACATGATTTGGCAACTGAACAACTTTTTATTCTAGTATTTATGCATTCCTAAAACATATAACATGTGTAAAACACTGTTACCATTTTTTTTCAATATTTTTAAATTGATGGATAGTGGATTTACAATGTTGTGTTAATTTTTGCTGTACAGCAAAGTGATTCAGTTGTACATATGCATATATGTTATTTTTTATATTCTTTTTCATTATCATTTATTATACAGTAGGATCTTGCTGTTAGTGCTAACATTCTTATTAGGTCTTTTATGTTTTTTTTTTTTTTCATGTGTCAATGATGACATTTTTGAGTATTGTGCTTCCTAATCCCACTTTTTCCCTAAGTGAAGTGGTCTAATCTAAACTGAAGTGATCTAATCATTTCAGTGTAATTCAGTCCAATAAATAGTTATAGGGTCCCACATTATGCTTGATGTTAAATAAGCATTGGAGATACATTTGAGTAAAACTGAATCTCAGACTTCAAGAAGCTCAGAGACTGCTTAGAAATATGAGAACATAAACAAATTCAATAAATGGATGAGACAGTTGAGGAGAATTTCATCATTACACCCAAGTCAGTTTCATGGGTACCTAATGGCGCAGACATCCAGGTGAGTGGCCTTTCTTATTTCCTCCATCCCTGTGCGGTGAGTGCCCTTTTCCACCAGGTCTTGGGAGACGCATTCATCCCCACTGGCCTCCTGACACCAGCGACTATTTCTCCATGGCCCAGTTCCTTTTCTGAAATGTCCCTTCCTTGTATCTCCATTTGTGGGGGCCAGTGTTTCCACTCTGGAAATTGGTAAACCCAATGGAAACAATCTGTGTTAAAAGAAAGGTCTGGAGGAGATTCATCAGGATATCTTTTCTCTTGGACCCAGGACATTGCAGTGGCTTTTAGAGAACGAGACTAAGCTATTGCTCTCCTATTTCTGAAAGTGATAAGAAGTGGGAAAGTTTCCAATCAGAAAGGAAAAAAGACCTTCCCTCTCAAACCAATAAGTACTTCCCCTTTTCTTCTTTATATCAAATGAACAGACTTGACAACTCACCTAAACTGAGAATAGACCAGGACTCAAATCGGTAATCAAATTACCCTTTGTCATTAGGAATTAAGAATTTGGTTATATAAGCATTCTCAATCCAGCAATGTGCATTATTTTTAGACCTGTCTTAAACAGGGGAAGGGTTTCCTCAGTGGCTCAGATGGTAAAGAATCTGTCTGCAATGCACGAGACCCAGGTCCAATTCTTGGATCAGGAAGATCCCCTGGAGAAGGGAATGGCTACCTACTCTAGTATTCTTGCTTGGAGAATTCCATTAACAGAGGAGATTGGTGATGGACTACAGTCCATGGGGTCTCAAAGAGTCAGACACAACTGAATGACTAGCACACACACAAACACAAATAGGGAAAACAATACAGCATAAATGAGGACAGTACAGTTGACATTTAAAATAAAATGGGTTTGAATAGTATGGGTCCACTTATATCAGATTTTTTTTAGAGAGAAGTATACTTCTTTTTTGAGTTTTAAAATTTAATATATATTTTCTAAAAAAATAATTATTTTTTATTGGAGTGTATCTGACTCACAGTGTTGTTCTAATTTCAGGCTTACACCAAAGTGAGTCAGTTATACATACACATGTACCATTTTCCAAATTCTTTTCCCATTTAGATTATTAGAGGGTTTTTTTTCCGTGTCTGGATGACTAAGGCTGCAAGCTTCCCATTCTAGACTGGTTTATTCTCTTGCCTTGGTGACTCCAGAAAATATATTCCAATTTAATGAGCCCACAACATCAACTCATCTCTGCCACATCTAGCCACAGAATCACTTTACAGATGGAATGAGAAGAGATGGAGAAAGTTCCCTTTAAAAGATAAAGCACAGAATGAGCCCAGGAAACAGTATATTAATTGTGTGTAATATCTGCTTCCAATCCAGAGCAACCATTTTCAACAATTTTATTCCTGAGAATCTCGTGTCTATGTTAGAAGACCTGCACATGAACTGATGTCACCAAAAGCTCTTTGCACTAAAGGTTTGTGGTCAATCTGATGAGAAGAAGGAAAGGAAGTGGAAGGGAGAGAAGGGTTGAAAACAGCCTTGCACCAGGCAGTCCTTCCCTTCTGCGGATTGGCAGCCTTCCTGAGACTGGGCCGATCGCAGTAAACACATGGCAGAGAAGGAAAGACACAAAGCACCATCTGTTTCACCATCCCTTCAGGCTTTAAATAAGCAGACCCATGTTGTTGAATTTTAGGCACTACTCATGTCTCAGCCTTCTGACAGTGTGTTTGCATGCTAAATCCATCAGTCAGTACTTCCAAAAGTGTGGTGGATGTTTATCTGTATTTACAGGAAGAGAGAGGAAAGGGTGAAGAAATTTGAGGGAGAGAGATGTTTGAAATGTAGGAAAAACATAAGGCGGGACTAAAAGTCAGGTTTCCTGTGGAATACGGAAACTGAGAAACACCATGACTACTTTTCTAGAAATGAACTGTGCTTCACAGATCCATTGGCATAGTAGAATATTTTCAAAATATTCCCTGAAAAAGACCATTCAAAGATGTGCTGCAAAAATCAGGGGAAATTAAAACCCTAGTGAGAATGCAAACTTCTATTCACATTTTTGGAGCCTCTCTGGTGGTTCAGCAGTAAAAAAAATCTGCTGGTCAATGCATGAGACATGGGTCAACCCCCGGGTCAGGAAGATCCCTTGGAGAAGGAAATGACAACCCACTCCAGGATTCTTGCCTGGGAAAACCCATGAACAGAGGAGCCTGAAGGGCTTCAGTCCATGGAGTCACAAAAGAGTTGGACACAGTTTAAAGACAGAATACCAACAATTCACATTTCTGTTCTCCAGTTTTCTTCAACAGATAACTTTATGGTTGTCTTGTTTTCTTTTACACTATAAAGGTCACCTTGAAATGCATCTCGAGCCTAGGCAGATAAAAATCCATAAGTATAAATGTGACCATTTGTATTATAACATCCAGTTCTTCCCGTCAATGGATGTTGGATGCTCCTAGTCCTATTTGCAAATGATGTAGCCCTACATTCACAAACTGAGATGCTGTTTAAACCAGAAGGAACCTCCAAAAATAAGGAGTTCAAGTTCTGCAATTACAAATGAAGACCTCAGGGTGTAGAAGATGACAGTCCTGCTTAGGACTGGTCAGTTTATTAATGGACTGGCCTGGGTAGAAATTCAGGTTTGCTCAACTCCAGATGGTGACCACTAGGTCAGAATTATGCTGCCTGTGCATAAGTCTAGTAACCATTAGTTATATCATTCTTCATAGCATTTGTTTTAACAAATGATTTATTTTATGCTAAAGGAAGGGTATAGTTTCATTTCCTGGATAACAGAAAATCTTTGGAAAATAGTGTATAATTTTCATAAGAATTTGCATTTCTTCTCATTTGTGCTTGCCTTCTTTATTTCTTTGACACTCCACCAAAAGAAAGGAGGAAAACCCACAAAGGGAGAATAAGTAAAATAAATGTATCTGTTTCCTTATTAATATTTGTAGGCATATTCACGGGAAGTGTTTTCTTTGATATTTTTAATCAGAATAACTGGGGATAGTTTTTCCCTCAATATACATGTATGTGTAAATATTAAAGGTCTTCTTTGACATTAATTAAAAGGTAAAGGCACAAAAGAGAATTCTGAATAAATATAATATTTACACAGCTTCTGAGAAATTATCATTGACTCTTTAAGATGGTTCTACTTAAATAACGTTTTTGTTTGCCAATGTATATTTTTATTCATTATTATTAAAATACCACTAGAGTTACAGATGGTAACTGAAGTTAAATTGTGAGTATCGCCTTGATTACCAGAGTAAATTGTCTGTATATAGGGATTTGGAGCTTAAGGGATTCACTGTATTTATAGGTGAGATAAAATTCCTCTTAGCATTACGCAGTTAATGGCCCACTTTGTTTAAAAGACATAAAGCAGGCATTTTGTGTAATGCCTACAATGAGGCTTAGAAGTATCAATTCATGCTTTTAGCTTCACTTGTTTTCTTACCTTGTTACCTATAATTTCACTTAGCAAACAACACAAATAAATATTATAATATTACTCTTGACTCTGCCCCTATCCCCATTTTCCACGGTGAAATCCTAAAAGATAAATTACTCTAAAATGCACAGACCAAGAAACATGGCTCTCTGAAATGAATCATGAAAGGAAGGTCAAAACATCTCTGTCCTGACATCCATCTCACCATAAGGCAGTGCTACTTGCCTTCTGAGTATCTACTGGATACACATTGTTGTGCTCTTTGCCGTGGGAGGACAGAATTAAGTCAAGGACATACACCCTAAGTTCAAGAAGTATGTACTTTGGGTTGAAAGATAATCCATTAATTTGTATAAAACTCCTAATCTGTATGATCAGTTACATGCAGGAGACCTTTGGCTTGGGATCCAGGAATCCTGGGTCCTCTCTTCCCTTCACTGTGAATTGCTTTCATTTTTATCTTTATGTGTTTCAGATTCCTCCACTGCAAATGGCAGAGGTAACTGTTCCTTTGTTCAATCAACAGACTTTAACTGGGCACATTCTAGGTGTCAGAGTTTCTGTCAGGCTTTCAAGACAGCAAAAGCAATTTTAACCAATTCCTCTACCATTGTAGAGATGGACACACTCCTCACTGCTTCACAGTGGTGACTGGTAACGGATAGGGGTGTAGACAAAGGGGTCTGGTCCTGTCCAGAGATTAACAAGATAGTTCTGGAATTTTTTCTTGGCTTTAAAAATCATTCTATTCAAGATTTTAGGAAAGACTTGGTTTAGAGGTACTGATCTTCACTTATAAGTTGCTTGCTAGGAGTTTATCATAATCAAACCCATGAAGACAATAGCAGTACTTTGATCACCTGATGCAAATAGATAACTCATTAGAAAAAGCCCACTCATTAGAAAAAGCCCTGAGGCTGGGAAAAACTGAAGGCAGGAGAAGGGGAGAACAGAGGATGAGATGACTGGATGGCCTCACTGCCTCAATGGACATGGGTTTTGAGCAAACTTTGGGAGATGGTGAAAGACAGGGAAGCCTGGCATGCTGAAGTCCATGGGGTCACAAAGAGTCAGACACAACTAAGCAACTGAACAACAACAAGACAAGAGCAAGGAAGCATAGGTAGCCATAATTCTGTCCGGCCTCTGGGGCAGCCCCCCTTTCTAGGTGGCCAGCAGTCACTGTGGTAGAGCCAGGGGTAGACATCATTCATTCTGAATGGGTCAGCAACCTACAACTTTCTCTGTTCTTTTCAGACTCCATTCAGTGTTCAAACTGAACATGACTGAAGTTTGTGTGACTCTGTATGCATTGTCTGTCTGAACATTTGACTCTCATCCCTAAAATGATGGCAGAAATGCATCCAAGACTGTAAAGGGCCAGTCTCCCAGTTGATTGTCTTGTGTGAGTTTAGCTCTTTCCTCTTTGTTTCTTTTTAAGAACACCTGTACACGAACATCCCATAATTAGCCCAAACACAGTGGCTCCAAAATATACTTGCCCAGCAATAAGTTCATCTTACCCAGCAATTAGTTCATCTCTAGCATTTTTCTAGCAGAAATAGAGTCCAACTGTAGAGAACAAACTTACGGTTACCAAACAGGAAAGACAGAGTGGGATAAATTGAGAAATTGAGACTGACATAAATATACTACTATATTTAAAATGGGCTTCCCTTGTGGCTCAGCCAGTAAAGAATCCGCCTGCAAAGTGGGAGACCTGGGTTTGATCCCTGGGTTGGGAAGATCCCCTGGAAAAGGGAAAGGCTACCTACTCAGTATTCTGGCCTGAACAATTCCATGGATTGAATGCATTTTGATGATAGTGAAAGAGGAGAGTGAAAAAGCTGGCTTAAAATCAAACATTCAAAAAACTAAGATCATGGCATCCGGTCCCATTACTTCACGGCAAATAGATGAGGAAATGATGGAAACAGTGATAGACTTTATTTTTCTGGGCTTCAAAATCACTGGAGATGGTGACTGCAGCCATGAAATTTAAAGAAACGTGCTCCTTGGAAGAGAAGGTATGACCAATCTAGACAGCATATTAAAAAGCAGAGACATTACTTTGCCAACAAAGGTCCATCTAGTCAAGGCTATGGTTTTTCCAGTAGTCATGTATGGATGAGAGAGTTCAACTGTAAAGAAAGCTGAGTGCTGAAGAATTAACACTTTTGAACAGTGGTCTTAGAGAAGACTCTTGAGAGTCCCTTGGACTGCAAGGAAATCCAACCAGTCCATCCTAAAGGAGATCAGTCCTGGGTGTTCATTTGAAGGACTGATGCTGAAGCTGAAACTCCAATATTTTGGCCACCTGATGTGAAGAGCTGACTCATTTGAAAAGATCCTGATGCTGGGAAAGATTGAAGGCAGGAGGAGAAGGGGACAACAGAGGATGAGATGGTTGGATGGCATCACTGACTTGATGGAGATTAGTTTGAGTAAACTCTAGGAGTTGGTGATGGACAGTGAAGGCTGGTGTGCTGCAGTCCATGGGATAGCAGAGATTCAGACATGATTGAGCGACTGAACTGAACTGATTTATAAAATATATAAAATAGATAACTAATGAGAACTTACTATATATCATAGGGAACTCTATTTAATGCTCTNAGTTGGTGATGGACAGTGAAGGCTGGTGTGCTGCAGTCCATGGGATAGCAGAGATTCAGACATGATTGAGCGACTGAACTGAACTGATTTATAAAATATATAAAATAGATAACTAATGAGAACTTACTATATATCATAGGGAACTCTATTTAATGCTCTCTGGTGACCTAAATGGAAAGAAATCTAAAAAAGAGGATATATGTATACACATGGCTAATTTACTTTGCTGTACAATAGAACCTAACAGAACATTGTAAAGCAACTACACTCCAATAAAAGTCAGTAAAAAACACAGATCAAATAGAAAAATATATACATACTTCCCTAAATATTTTTCCTCTCTGATTACTTCCTTTTCCCTACTGCCACTGAATTTTTTTTTTTTTACAGGTTAGGAATAGCATGTTCACACTTGATTTCTTTGCTTTATTTTTTTATTATTACTTTTCTATTCTTAAATTAAATTTATCAGTGACTTGATCTAATTAAAAATGTTTCTTAAGCTCCTTCAGTTCAGTTCAGTTCATTTCAGTCGCTCAGTTGTGTCCGACTCTTTGCAACTCCATGAATTGCAGCATGCCAGGCCTCCCTGTCCATCACCAACTCCCGGAGTTCACTCAGACTCACATCCAACGAGTCAGTGATACCATCCAGCCAACTCATCCTCTGTTATCCCCTTCTCCTCCTGCCCCCAATTCCTCCCAGCATCAGAGTTTTTTCCCAATGAGTCAACTCTGCATGAGGTGGCCAAAGTACTGGAGTTTCAGCTTTAACATCATTCCTTCCAAAGAAATCCCAGATAGAAGCTATATGATATACTACTCATATGTAAACTATAAAGTGTCATTTTGAGCAAGTTTTTTTTTTTTTTTTAATTATAGTACTTAACATCAGGGACTATGTAAATTTCCAATAAATCTTTGTTTAGAGAAAAGGTGAAAGTTATAAGTCCTATTTTTCGTTGCCATTGCTTATAAAGATCTCTCAGATATATATTCACTTTACTTTTTTCTCCCTTTCCCACGACTTTATCCTAACCCATGCTTTTAAATATCATGCTATGATTTTATAAGTCTGTTGAATTTACACTGGGCTCTACTCTCATTGGTGGCTCAGATGGTAAAGCATCTGCCTATAATGTGGGAGACCCAGGTTCAATCCCTGGGTTGGGAAGATCTCCTGGAGAAGAATATGGCAACCCACACCCGTATTCTTGCCTGGAAAATTCCATGGATGGAGGAGCCTTGTAGGCTACAGTCCATGGGTCGCAAAGAGTCGGACATGACTGAGCAACTTCACTTCATCCATTTCACTTTTACTCTCATTGAACCATTCTTTCTAATATACTGTTTTCAACATATTTTCTTCACTAAGATGTAGTAGGCAGGCCAGTCTTCAATTTTTCAGAAGTAGCATCATGAAATGAAAGAACAAAGAGGGACTCATTAACACAAAACAGGTCCAAACTGAGCCTAAGGTAGGTGCCACTGATGCAATTGGTGGGGGAGAGGGGGAGGAGGGAGAGTGTTCACAGATGATCAAAGAGTCAGAGAGTAACATCCAAAGAGCAGGGGTCAGGAATACGGAGCTTGTTTTGGGCATAAGCTTTGGTCAGGGGACCATATCTTCCAAAAGAATCACTTAAAATTGTCAAATTCAAATATGCTAAACCTACTAAAATTTTTAGATTATGAATTGTCCTTCTTAATTGAATTATCTAGAAGGTGTAAAATCTTTGCTGGGTAGAAAATGTAAAATTCATAATGAAAAGGCTTAGAGATTTCTGAAATATGAGAAGCTAAGATTGATGGCTAGATTACTTGAGAAAGCTTTAAAAGAGACTGATAAAATAAAACAAAATCTTGAGGAAATAAAATTTTATCTATTTAGAAACTTCTTAAATTCAACTTTGTTTCTATATACTCCTGTACTGCTCTTCCCATCACCACCCATCGATATTCCATGAAATAAACAGACAAACAAAAAGACACGCACAACACACACACCATATAAAGTAGTACCAACTCAGTTTCAGAATTCTGGGGGTTTTTAAGCAAAGCTAAATATAAGAACCAATGGGTTGTATATAATAATAAGATTAAAAGTTTTAAAAATTACAAGAAAATATATTCTTAGCACATTGTTTAAATGATTATGCATAAGATTTTAAAATGAAGGAAAAGGCAACAAGTTGAGAATTTCATAAAGATAGTGCTTCCATCCCAGAGTTGAAAATCTCTTTCCTTGGCTGAGTTTTTCTCAGTGGATATCTGTTCTTTGTTGAATATGATGGAGCTAAACTTCCAATAGCTGATCAGGATCCTGCATTGAGTGGTTCAAAATTACACTGAAAATCCTCCTTATTAAAAAAACCACAATCTTCACATGCAGCTTGATCAACCCATATACATTCCTCTTCGTCTCTAATGGGTCTAGGCATAGTGCTCCTAAAGGAAACACTACAAACTCTGTGTGTCACCAATCTATTCATTATAATTTAGGAAAAATGGCTGATTGAAAAGATAGGCTTGAGTTGGGGAATGGCCAGCTGGCTGATATCACAACCACATGAGGGTCAATGCCAACCATTTATGAGTGGATGGGAAAAACATGTACCGATAATATGAACAAATATTGATTCTTACTGGCCTTTGTAGTTGAGAAAATGATGCCAGCTCAGGGACAGCAACAGTGGTACTTCAAGATCATAACTGGGCTGTGTGTGTGTGTGTGTTTGTGTGTGTGTGTGTGCGTGTGTGTGTTCTGGACTAGTTGGAGACTGCAGTATATTTGGAAATAGGCAGACATTGGATTTCAGCCCAGTCTGAATTCAGATTCTAACTCTGCAGCTTGCTAATTATATGCCCTTTGGGAATTTATTTAATCTCAGTCTTCTGTATGTATAATGGGGATCATAACTATATCCAGGCTTGTTATGAGAACAAAAAGAGACAATTCATGTTAAATATTTAACCCATGGCACATAACTGGATACACATTAGTTCCCTCTATTTTATATCCTTTATTCTTCTTTAGATTCAAGCTCATCATCTCCAGTCATTGCTTAATAAAAGATCTTTCTTATACACTCTAATATATGTTTTTGACTTTGTCCATCCAGCTGGCTTTAACACTGTGTTTTATCAGTTTTTCAGGGTACCTAGTATAATTCTGTACCAGGAGCTATCCTGTTTATGTATTACTAGACTCCAAGATCCAACAAATGTGCACTTTCTAAATTTTATGCATTTTTTTAATTGGATGCATTTAATAATTCTTAAGCACAATGTGCCAGGCATTATGCTATCTGGTCCATAAACTGATGAGTCTATGGTGAACAGGAAGCACACCTCTCACATAGCATTATGAGGGATGAGGCTATAGAAAATACTTTCATTTCTTTCTAGTACTTATATTTTATTTATTAAAAAACTTGTGACACATTAAGTAGGGCCCTCCATGTTTTTATGTTTGGATTTTAAACTTAAAAAGCTGAGAAGCACTGCTTTGGGTGAGACAGTCACATCAATTTGTATTTTAGGAAGTTGGTGTACACATGTGCATATAGGTACAGATAGGTGCAGATAGGGTAGGAGAATAAGGGTAATATCCTGCTGACATGAAGATCCAATCAAACCCTATAATAAAGAAGAAAGTAAAAAGGCCTGAAGTGAAAAACTGGAATTTGAGATAAGGAGAAGGTATGACAATTTGGTTACCTCGGAATCATCGATGCCTGTTGATTTGAAAGGCAGGTAAAAATGAAGGATCATGTCAAGATTTCTGTTTTTAATGACTCTATCTCTATTGTTAACCTAGAGAGAGACTTGGGAAGTTGAGAAATCAATTTCTAAAATTAACACATTTAAATCAAATGAAAGAGAGATGATGAATGAATCACATATCAAAACAATTTCCAAATGATACAAAGACGTCTCACCTTTCTTTCAGATAAATATAATGAGTAGTATCAGGGGAGTACTATATATATATATATATATCTCAGATGGCAAGTCATAAGATGTTATAAAGATAAGTATTTTTAAAATATTCTTTTCCACTGTGTTTATCACAGGATATTAAAAATAGTTCCTTGTGTTATACAGCCAGACCTGTTTTATATCCATTCCCTATATAAGGAGTTCATGAATAAGTTCATTTATGTCATATTTTAAATTCCACATATAAGAGATGTTATATAATATTTGTGTTTCTCTAGTTAATTTACCTTAGTATAATATCTAGATTCATCCATGTTGTTGCACATAGCCTTATTTCCTTCTTTTTATGGCTTAAAAATACTCTATTGTTTATATGTATCACATCTTCACTATTCATTTGTCCCTTTAGGTTGCTTCCATGTCTAGGCTATTGTAAATAGTGTTTCTGTGAACATTTCTGCTTTATTGACTATGCCAAAGCCTTTGACTGTGTGGATCACAATAAACTGTGGAAAATTCTGAGAGAGATGGGAACACCAGACCACCTAACCTGCCTCTTGAGAAATCTGTATGGAGTTCAAGAAGCAAAGTTAGAACTGGACATGGACAACAGACTGGTTGCAAATAGGAAAAGGAGTACGTCAAGGCTGTATATTGTCACCCTGCTTATTTAACTTATATGCAGAGTGCATCCTGAGACACGTTAGGCTGGATGAAGCACAAGCTGGAATCAAGACTGCTGTGAGAAATATCAATATCCTCAGATATGCAGATGACAGCACCCTTATGGTAGAAAGTGAAGAACTGAAAAGCATCTTGATGAAAGTGAAAAGAAGAGAGTCAAAAAGTTGGCTTAAAGCTCAACGTTCAGAAAACTAAGATCATGACATCTGGTTCCATCACTTCATGTGAAATAGATGGGGAAACAGTGGAAACAGTGAAAGACTTTATTTTGGGAGCCTCTGAAATCACTGGAGATGGTGACTGCAGCCATGAAATTAAAAGATGCTTGCTTCTTGGAAGAAAAGTTATGACCAATCTAGATATCACATTAAAAAACAGAGACATTACTTTGCCAGCAAAGGTCCATTTAATTAAAGCTATGGTTTTTCAGTAGTCATGTATGGATGTGAGAGTTCAACTATAAGGAAAGCTGAGTGCCGGAGAATTGATGTTTTTGAACTGTGGTCTTGGAGAAGACTTGAGAGTCCCTTGGACTGCAAGGAGATCCAACCAGTCCATTCTGAAGGATATCGGCTCTGGGATTTCTTTGGAAGAAATGATGCTAAAGCTGAAGTTCCAACACTTTGGCCACCTGATGCAAAGAGCTGACTCATTTGAAAAGACCCTGATACTGGGAAAGATTGAAGGCGGGCGAAGGAGGGGATGACAGAGAATAAGATGGTTGGATGCCATCATCAACTCAATAGACATGAGTTTGAGTGAACTCCGAGAGTTGTTGATAGACAGGGAGGGTTGGCATGGTGCAGTCCGTGGTGTTACAGAGTAGGACATAACTGAGCAACTGAACCGAACTGAACTGATGCTGGGAAAGACTGAAAGCAGGAGGAGAAGGGGATGACAGAGGATGAGATGGTTGGATGGCATCACTGACTCCATGGACATGAGTTTGAGTAAACTTTGGGATTTGGTGATGGACAGGGAAGCCTGGAATGCTGCAGTCCATGGGGTCGCAAAGAGTCAGACACAACTGAGAGATTGAACTGAACTGAACATTGGCGTGTAAGTAAGAAGTTTTAGTCTTCACTGCCCAAAGAGAGGTGAGTGATGAGCACTATTCAGGAAAAAGGAACTATTCCATTGACCTGAGGTGGGTAGTTTTTCATGCCTTCAGAATGAGACTATTTCCTTGCTTCTATGTATCTCTTCATGATCAGACACATGGTTACTTTTCTTCTGACACTCCTTACTCCTCAATCCATGCTCGGACTTGCCAAATTCTTGACAGCTTTCAAAGAATGCTGTGTTACCCCTCTGGCCCCCTCTATATGTGACTCTATCCTGAATGCCTCCCAAATTGCCTTCCTTTTGCCCACTCACCAACCCTAATCCCCTCACAGCGTGTAGGTGCTCCCAGAAACATGCTTTGATTCCTCTAGACAGAGAGAACCACTTGCTTTTTCTGATGTCTCTGCTGTCTTATGCAACACTTCCTAGGAGGAAAGTCACAATGATGAGCTTTTGTTTTGATGATTTTATCACACATCAGATCCCCAGCTCTTTGTAAGAAGGACCATGCCTTACTTATCTTTCTAATGTCATCACTGCTCACAATGATCACAGATAAGTTGCTCAATCATTACATATTAAGTAAAATTTTGGATAAATGGAGGATAGTCCTATATTGGGATTGAAAAGACGAGCAGGTATAGAGCAGTTTTCTAAAACTGGAACTCTCAGGGCCACGCTATAGAAACTTGTTTGCCCACATCACATGGTAGAAAAATCAAGACTGTGAGTTATTGCAGGATACTATATTCAATACACTGTGATAAACCATATAGAAAATAATATTAAAATAAAGACTGTATATATGTATAATTGAATCAGTTTGTTGTATGGCAGAAATTAATACAATATTGTAAATCAACTAGACTTCAATGAAAAAATTAAAAATAAACACTGTGAGTTGTGAGTGCTTAAAGCGAATCTTGATGAATCTTCATTGCTATTTTTAATATGTGTATGACTTCCAAATACTCACTTTATTTGATCTTGGGGAAAAAAACATTTCAGATAGGTAGGTCAGTCTGAAGGGTGACTGTATGAAAAATGAGGGCACAGTTAGCATCACAGAGGTACTAGCTGGGAAGGCAAATTACCTGGTCTAACCTCAAAACCCCCTGTTATTCACAGGTAAAATAAACCAATGCTCTGAGAGTGTTGAGGATAAACCTTAACACCTCCTTAACACATGGAGATGGTGACGGGGGTGGGGAGGTTTGACTGTGTAAGCCCACTGAGGGTCCAAGCTCTGACCCTCAGGTGTGGAGTGTGAAGCAGAATTAAAAGGGTCCAGCTCTGGGTTCGAGCATGCTGCTTGTATAGTCTATCATCCTAAGGACCAACTTGGTGAATCCAGGCAAATCCATTCCCTTTTCTGTGCAACAGCTTCCTCCTTGGAAATGGAACTGATAGCGTCTATTCTCCAAAGGGAAGATGTGACAAATTAGGAATATTATGAGACACCAAGAAAAAGAACAGTGTTTGGTACATAAGAATGGATCAATTAATGAGGCAAAATGTACTAATGATCAGCACTAACTTAGATATTAACTATAATATTATAACGATGACTATCCTTAAAGATTTTTGAGTAAGGAAATTGCATTTTGAGAGTACACAGATTTGAATTCTGAAACTGAGAAATGAAAATACTTTCAGTTCCCAATTACCATCCCCCTTAATTTATCAGTAGGCCTCTCTTTGTCTGGTTTTCATATTTGGGGGATGGAAACTAGGCTGACATGACCAACAAATGATATGGGTGGCCCCATCTGACCAGCTGTTTCTCTAAAATTGAGATGAATGGCTTGGCTTTATGTTTTTCCCTCTTATAAAAAGACGTTTCTCAATAAAGGGAGGGAACTAGGCATAGTTCAGGGCTAAGTCCCAAATCTGGCCCTTTTGTTCTGGGCATTCTTGTGTATGCTCTTACTCAAACAAAACTGATCCCAGGAAAGGCTCTAGAGAGAAGGCAACTTAATGCATGCATATAAATATTAATTATTCTGAGATCCTCAGATTATCAGATTCCAGTTTTGGAAATGCTACCTTTTATAGAACTCAGTAAAAATCCTGGATATAATTTATTGGATCAAACTCTAGAGAATATTTGCTCATCAGAAGATAGAAGAAGGGGAAAGTTATATCAGAAAAAAATATTTCACCAAATATTTCTGTGGTCCAGAGATCCTTCCCATTTGTTAGCAAATATGGTCTTACAGGACTCTGCGAAGTGACCCACCAGGCACTCAAATATAATGATTTTTCGAGACATTTCAGGCCTCTAGATAATGATTTTTGGGGAACACGCTAAAAATAAAAGCTGTTTCAGGCAAAATGCTTCAAAATGTTCTACTTTTCCTTATAAAATGGTCTTCTTGCTCATCCTGAATTACTGTTGTGATTCTTAAGCAAATGTTGGCTGTAGCTGTGAAGACATAAAATGCTATAAATGTTATATGAACATGTCCAGGTATTTGGTGCTGTAATTTAAAAGCATCAATAAAGTGTGAGTTGTGTTCAGAGTTTGCAAATCTGTCACGGTCAGATGAGTTCAATTTCCGTTCTTCCAATACCCAACTCTTCAAATTATGCAAGAACAGAATAAAAATAGCAAGAAAATACATTGTATTGTGTTCACTAAATATCTCTCATTTTGGAAGTAATTTTTAGCCATCAAATAACATGAGAAAAATCACACTGAAAAGCAATTATAATTTCATTTCATTGCTGGAGACAGTAAGTGGTGTATCTCAAAACTGTGATATCTCAAAACTGTGAACAAAGATTAATGGAGATGAAGGGAGTAGTAAGTGCCCATGAGCCAAGACATTTAACTTTAATGTCATTGTCAAACATGAGAAGTCATCGTTTCAAGTGATGAAATGCTATGAAATGCTATCCGTTGCTATTTCTTCTTCTTCTTTTTTTTTTTTTTTAACCCCCTTTAACATTGTACTTTGCAAGCTGAATGGACCTGACAAGGAGTCAGTTTGAAAGTTAAGGGTTTTCTTCCTGAACAAGGTTAGGTTTAGCTTTGATGACAGCACAGCTTGGAAATCTTCTGCCAAGCATTTCCTCTGGGCAAGGAGGAGAGGATTTTCACATTCTCTGTCAGCTTTAGCTCTATCTCAAGTGGTTATGAGTCAAGCCTTGGAAGAGAAAAGACACAATGAAGAGTATAAAACCTTGGATGAGTAACATTGGTCTGAGAGTTCCAGACAGAATTTTTCAAGTGCATTTTGATGAACTAGGTCACAGAGTCTAGTTTCTTAGAGTCTGTATAATGTGTTTGGGAAGGCATTCTTTGTTTAAATGAAATTTTAATTGGAAAGCAAATTTAGTGAACTATTAAGATGTGAATGTATGCCATTTGATAGTAAATGTTATCTTTGCCAGGGAGACTTGGACTGAACTTATATGAACAGTGGCAAGTTAAAAAATTAATTACTGGCCCAAGTTTGAATTTAAACTTGGATTGGATAATATTTTTATTGCTGTGCCTATGCTTTTAAAAGATGTGGAACCTAGTGAAATTTTACTGAGGTCATCTTCCTGTAATACTTAACACCATTCCAACATTCTCATGGCTTTTATCACCTATTTTGTTTTATGCACCTAATTTTTATTTCTTGGGAAACTTCTCGGAACAGTATTTCTCAATTCTTATCGACAGCATGAATTACAAGAGGATCTTGATAAAATGCAGATTCTGATTGAAGAATAAGTTCCCAAATGTTTCCTCTTGCTGGTCCATGAGCCACACACATAGATTAGAAAAGCTTTTAACACTGGTGACCTCTCTCTTCTCAGTGAAATGCAGTGAAAGTCACTTAGTCGTGTCCAGCTCTTTGCAATCCCATGGACTATACAGTCCATGGAATTCTCCAGGCCAGATTACTGAGTNCCTCTTGCTGGTCCATGAGCCACACACATAGATTAGAAAAGCTTTTAACACTGGTGACCTCTCTCTTCTCAGTGAAATGCAGTGAAAGTCACTTAGTCGTGTCCAGCTCTTTGCAATCCCATGGACTATACAGTCCATGGAATTCTCCAGGCCAGATTACTGAGTGGGTAGCCATTCCCTTATCCAGGGGATTTTCCCAACCCAGGAATCAAACCCAGGTCTCCCACATTGCAGGTGGATTCTTTACCAACTGGGCCACCAAGGAAACCCTCTCCCTTCTAGGCTTCTCTCATTTCATATTTCATGTAACTGCCTCATTGGTCCAACTTAAACCTCTGGCATCTGACTAACTCNGAGTGGGTTGCCATTTCCTTCTCCAATTTATGAAAGTGAAAAGTGAAAGGGAAGTCGCTCAGTTGTGTCTGACTCTTTGCAACCCCATGGATGGCAGCCCACCAGGTTCCTCCATCCATGGGATTTTCCAGGCGAGAGTACTGGAGTGGGTTGCCATTGCCTTCTCTGGTGCTGATGGCAACTCATTCTCAAATACCTTAGTCTTCATGAACTTCCCTGGTGGATCAGATGGTAAAGCGGCTACAATGTGGGAGACCCGGGTTTGATCTCAGGGTTGGGAAGATCTGCTGGAGAAGGAAATAGAACCCACTCCAATCTTCTTGCCTGGAAAATCTCATGGATGGAGGAACCTGGTAGGCTATAGTCTATGTGGTCCCAAAGAATTGTACACGACTGAGAGACTTCACTTTCTTTCTTTCATGTCCTTTAGATTAACTAATTATCACTTACACGTGTAGAATAGCAATCCTGTGACCTTATAAGATGTTTTGAAATTTATTAGCAAGCTAATGACAAATGTCCTCCTAGTTCTGAAAATGTAGACTCCTGCCCAGTCTAACAGATACAAACAAAACAAGATAAAGCAAGAGCAGTCTCTCTAGATGCAAGGGCTTTTTCTCTCCCTGGGTAATCATGTGGATTATCATGTTTATCATGAGTTTATCATATGGTATGATAAAGAAGATTATTCAGGAATGTTGCGAAGATCCTTATTATTAGTTCCTTCATACTCTTTTATATATAGATAATCTTCTACCAAACTCTTAATAACATTCAAGGTAAACATGATAAGCATAATACTGGAGCTGTAGGCTCTGGTTTGTTCAGTGACCTGTCCAGGATCGAGGGACCAAGAAATTTCAGAGTAGGTATTTGAAGACCCCTCCAAGATGTATGGCCTCTAATTTCTCACAGGCTTAGCAATGACTACTGGAACCACCTGAATAACAAAGCCTAGGAGACCTCATGAAAGTTTGAAACACGCAAAGTACTCAGAATATCACACACTGTACTGATTTATTGTTTATTGCTGTATGTCCGGTACCTAAAAGAATGCCTGACCCAGGTGTCCATTGAATATTTTTTGCATGAATGACAGGAATTAAAAATTGACAATCTGTAATTTTTCTAGAGAATGCACTTGATTGGAGTATGTATTTCCTAAGCATTTTGGTTAATTTCGGTTTGACTGNCATGAAAGTTTGAAACACGCAAAGTACTCAGAATATCACACACTGTACTGATTTATTGTTTATTGCTGTATGTCCGGTACCTAAAAGAATGCCTGACCCAGGTGTCCATTGAATATTTTTTGCATGAATGACAGGAATTAAAAATTGACAATCTGTAATTTTTCTAGAGAATGCACTTGATTGGAGTATGTATTTCCTAAGCATTTTGGTTAATTTCGGTTTGACTGATGGAAGGAAACATTGAAGAATTCACGAAAGGCTTAATCTTCAAAATACTGAAATTACATTATACATGGTCTTGGGTTCAATCATTTAGGCCAGATTTAAGACATCCAGATGTAAAATCCCTTGGGTCATAATTAAGTTCATTCTTCATGACAGCAGAATGTCCAAAATGTGACAGATGCCACTCTTTAATTCTGGCTAATGTTGAAGTAGTTCTTTCTCTCTTTTATAAATAGATATTTCAATGAATTTGCTTAATTTGTAGACTCACTCTACAACTTGTAAGGGGATATGATTTTTAAACTTCTCCAAGCATCAATGGAAACACTGATTTAGCTGATTTCATAAATCTCTTTATCATTGTTTTTCCTACCTTCTGAATGCCTGTTTCCCACATGGGTCAATGATAATCTTTCCAGAAACACTTCTTGAAAGAAAGGCTGCCAGGAAGGCCTTTGTGCAGATGGGGCCCCAACCCGCAGAATCAGCCCTTCCCATTTCCTGTTAAAAATCAGCTCAGAAGGTTAGAGACCAGGAAACTAGTGAGATCAGAAACCTTTGACTCCCACTCCTCAATCTTCTCATTTCTGTGTCCATCTTCACTCCCTGAACAGATACTTAGGGACCTTCTCCCACCTCTGTAATAAACCATAATCTCAGATGATTCATCACTGATTATGTATAATTTCAGGTGCTGAGTCAGTGTTCCTCTCTTTCTGCATTACTTGCATTTAACCTTATCATATTTTATGAAACAAAATTTATTTCCTATACAATAAAATTCATGCATTACAGAACTAGTGAAACGGAATAGGACCCTGTAAGGTTCCTGGGCATGGGAGCCCTTCTGTTCCATTTCCATGAGCTTCCCTGAGTCCCAAACAGCAGATCAAAGAGTTTCTCATCAGGGAAGGGAAAGGATGCAGAGTTGAGGAAGGAGCAACCAAGAAATAATAGCACAGCTTTGGGCCATATTCCTGGTTCCACCTCAATGGACACATATGACAATGTCTTTAAGCCCCCTTTCAGAACCCCACAAATGGAATATGTCAACATTGGATTCCAGAGAAAGACCACCAGAGGCCAGATGAAAGGAGTGTAGGCCCTGAACATACCCTAATCTTATCAGCAACCTCACCCTCGAACCATTGTCCCCATAAAACACCTTATCAAATACATAGCTTTTGAGACCAGTTCCCCTTTGCCAGGTAAATCAATTAAGCTATTCTTTTCTACTTCATGCAAAACTGTCTCCAAGATTGGATTTGGCACAAGTGCACAGAGAGGCTGAGCTTTTGGCATCACTAGTAGGATAAGTTATCCAGGGGATCTTCCTGATCCAGGGATCAAACCGAGGTCTCACACATTGCAGGCAGATTCTTTACTGTTTGAGCCACCAGGGAAGCCCTAGACTTACTTTATGCACTGCCAGCTCAAGTTGGGCAATTGATTTCTTGTTGTGAACTTATTGAGGTATCGGTCAAACCCTGCCAATAAATGCCACAGATGTAAAAGTACATGAACCTCAGACTTCACACCAAGGAGATTTGTGGGTGGGCAGATCATCATTCTNTAGACTTACTTTATGCACTGCCAGCTCAAGTTGGGCAATTGATTTCTTGTTGTGAACTTATTGAGGTATCGGTCAAACCCTGCCAATAAATGCCACAGATGTAAAAGTACATGAACCTCAGACTTCACACCAAGGAGATTTGTGGGTGGGCAGATCATCATTCTATATTTAATAAATGCTGATGTCAACAGCTCACTACCTATACCTCACCTCTCATCCCTTATATTCCAAATTGATTCCTCCTATCTCCAATGGGATATGTGTACTTGGGTAAATTCCCAGGAAAGTTTATTTTCTAACCCTCTCTTGCAGATCACTTAAGGAAAACACTGATATAAATTTCTGAATCTCAGCTTTGGGATCAAACTGATCTTGGTTCAAATTCTGGCTCTTCTACTTTGAGTTGAGAGTCCATCATCATTCTATTAAAAGACTCTGAAAGTGAAAGTTGCTCAGTCATGTCTGACTCTTTGCGACCCCATGGACTAAGAGTCCATGGAGTTCTCCAAGCCAGAGTACTGGGGTGGGTAGCCTTTCCCTTCTCCAGGGGAATCTTCACATTCCAGGGATCGAAGCCAGGTCTCCCGCATTGCAGGTGGATTCTTTACCAGCTGAGCCACAAAGGAAGCCCAAAAGACCCTGAGCTCCCACTAACAGAGTTATGCGGGAAGGATAATATTTATTGCAATATAGTGATATTATGTACAAAGAGTTTAGACCTGACTAGGAAGCACAGTGACTGGTAATGTACAACCATCTATATATTATCTGTTTTTGTTTTTTTTTTTTTCCTTTTCCTTCTTCCAGGTCCCTCTTCTCTTTCTTCCATCGTGTTTGAAGATCTTTGGAGCAAGAAGGATAGTGGTATCTTACTGGGAAGAAAGAACCTATTATTATACTGAGTGTCCTCAAAAATCTGGTAAAATTGGGGCTTTCATTTCTTTTGCTGCTTCCTCTGCATTCCCAAATCACCAGGCCCCAAACTCATGGTTCTCATTTCCTCCTACAAAGACAATGCTTGCCTTGGATGAAAATGATACTTCCAGCTGAAGGAGGAGATATGATCCAGGAGCACACAACACATTCAGTTTGTGCTACATATTCATTAATTTTGCCAGTTAAATGTGAGAGAGATTGTACTGTCTCTTGAGAGGAAGGGAAAAAAGTGAAATGATTGAAATTTGACTTTACAGAAGGATCCTAGTGGTTCTGCAAGAACATGGTGCTTGTGTAATGCAACACTTTCATATGTGAAATATGGCAAATATGGGTGAGACCCCAGAGAAATTGGAAAGATCACCCTGCTAATAAAATTTAAAGGGACTAGTATGAAGACAGCTCTGCCTTGAGATTAGAATGCTTATGCACTGTTTCTTACAAGTTTGACAGAAAGTATGAGCTTGATGTTTGACTTACTAAGGGCTTTGTTAAGAGCTTTGTTAAGAGCTTCCTTAACAAAAGCTCAGAAGATAGTGTCTGCCTGTAATGCAGGAGACCTGTGTTTGATCCTTGGGTCAGGAAGATCCTATGGAGAAGGAAATGGCAATCCACTCCAGTATTCTTGCCTGGACAATTCCATGGACAGAAAAGACTGAAAAGCCCCAGTCCATGAGATTGCAAAGAGTTGGACACAACTGAGTGATTAATACTACACTTCAAGGGCATTGCTGTAAAGCAAAAGAGACATTGATGATACACACATGTACATACACAGTATGAATATCACCTATAGACACAGCTATATATTTCTTATATATAAATATATGTATATAACACAGTATGAATATCACCTACAGACATAGCTATATATTTCTTATATATAAACATAAATGTAAATATAAACATATATAGAAGAGGAAATGGCAACCCACTCCAGTATTCTTGCCAGGAGAATCCCAGGGACAGAGGAGCCTGGTGGGCTGCCATCTATGGGGTTGCACAGAGTTGGACGGAAGCGACTTAGCAGCATATATATATATATATGATATATATTAATGTTAATATAAATTAATATTAACACAGTATTAATATTAGTACTGGCTGCAGTCCATAGGGTTAAACAGAGTCAGACACAAATGAAGTGACTAAACAACAACATATACTTATATAAATGTATTATATTTTATATATTTATAATAACATATATCAATATACAAACACTCATGTGCATATGCATATAATTATATATTTGGGTTTATAACTTTTCATATGCATTTATATATCTTTATGTTTATATGTCAGAGAAGGCGATGGCATCCCACTCCAGTACTCTTGCCTGGAAAATCCCATGGATGGAGGAGCCTGGTGGGCTGCAGTCCATGGGGTCGCGAAGAGTCGGACATGACTGAGCGACTTCACTTTCACTTTTCACTTTCATGCATTGGAGAAGGAAATGGCAACCCACTATTGTATAAATNGCCTGGAAAATCCCATGGATGGAGGAGCCTGGTGGGCTGCAGTCCATGGGGTCGCGAAGAGTCGGACACGACTGAGCGACTTCACTTTCACTTTTCACTTTCATGCATTGGAGAAGGAAATGGCAACCCACTATTCCATAAATATGCATATTATTTATAAATATTTATATATAAGTGTGCTTGTTTATTTAAATGTACAGATAAGTATATGTACACTAATATATGTATATCTATGTTATGCATAATATACATAGATTGCTAACATTTGTTGGAAATCTAGTAGAGTTGCTATACTATATACATAGTATATATTCTAGTATATAACCTAGTATAGTTACTAATCTAGTATAATCTAACTACACTAGATTAGAGTAATCTAGTATAGTTAGTATACATAGTATACTAACATATATATATAATAATATATGTATATCACTAACCATAATNTGAATAATACTTATTTATTGCATGTCCAACACAATACTTGGAATGTGCTTATCCTAAAACATACTTATTACCTGAAATTTAACTGTATTTTATCTGGCAACTCTACATCTGAGCCATACTTCCAAATTCTCATCTGATCACAATGTTTCTGTGTTTACACCTCCTCTGCCAAAAGGAAAACGCTGAGGAGGACATATGTAGTCCTTTTAGAAGTAATTCTTGCCTATATTTCCAGCTTTATTTCCTTCCTTTCTCTGATATCCAAATATGACATTCCTATAATCCAGCCAATATATTTGCAGTCCCAAAGACATCTCTGTCATTTTTTTGTCTATTTGTCTTTTGCACATTGTTCTGTCTTCCTNTCTGTCAGAGTAAGCTCATTTAACACCTACACATTTCAGGGTACACAGAGTTGAATTTTAGGCCAACAACGAATAATACTTTTTTATTGCATGTCCAACACAATACTTGGAATGTGCTTATCCTAAAAAATACTTATTACCTGAAATTTAACTGTATTTTATCTGGCAACTCTACATCTGAGCCATACTTCCAAGTTCTCATCTGATCACAATGTTTCTTTGTTTACACCTCCTCTGCCAAAAGGAAAACGCTGAGGAGGACATATGTAGTCCTTTTAGAAGTAATTCCTGCCTATATTTCCAGCTTTATTTCCTTCCTTTCTCTGATATCCAAATATGACAGTCCTATAATCCAGACAATACATTTGCAGTCCCAAAGACATCTCTGTCATTTTTTTGTCTATTTGTCTTTTGCACATTGTTCTGTCTTCCTCAAATGTTTCCACAAACACCCTCTCCCTCACCCAAACCCTCTCACCACCCTACAGGAATCTTTGATCCTTTAGCAAATGCATAACTTTCTTTGGAATTTTCCAAATTTCTTTATCCGTGTAGTTTTCTCTTCCTTTCTTTGTCAAAATCCTGGGTGTCTATCTTGGACCTAACTAGCATAATCTCTTATAATTATCCACTTATCTACAACCCTACCGTGATATTGAGCATCTGAGGGAGAGGCTGTTATCATTCATCTCTTTACCCTCAGCCTTTGAGGATTCCTTGTGCATTACACTAAAGAATGGGTTTTGAATGAATGTATGAATACATTAAGTCAACTTCATTATAACCGTCCTTTAAAAAAGAAGGAAAGAAAGCGACCACACTGGGATTGCAATGAAAGACATTAAATGTGTTTTATACATTTATCCAAGTGAGAAAGGATTGACTGTGATTTACTATTTGATGGGCTTCCCTGGTGGCTCAGAGGTTAAAGCATCTGCCTGGAATGCAGGAGACCCAGATTCGATCCCTGGGTCAGGAAGATCCCCTGGAGAAGGAAATGGCAACTGATTCCAGTATTCTTGCCTGGAGAATCCCATGGAGGAAGGAGCCTGGTAGGCTACAGTCCGTGGGGTCACAGAGAGTCAGACACGACTGAGCGACTTACTTTCTTTCTTTACTATTTGATTAGATTGATTAATGCAATGAATGATGGTTTCTGAAAGGAAACTATCCAACCTGGTAGAAGCACAGTGACATAAATTCAATATCAATTGATTCCAGTGGATTACAACACATTGAACATACATTTCATTTTCAACTTTTCTTAAGACTTGAATGTATTTGAAAGGAAAGTAGACATTTTAACTATTTATTGAAAATAGTTTAGAAGAAAATCCTTTCTAGGATTTCAAGGTTACCATAAAATAATTAGCAGAGACTGTATCTTTTAGGAGCTGATATTATAAATTGAATTGGAGAAATAAAGAATTTTAAAGGAACTTTTCACTTACCGACATATATTTCATTCATTCATTAAAGTGTTACTATTTTTTCATAATTGGATATTTATTAATGCCAATCACTGTGCTCAGTGTTTGGAATACATAATTAAATGCCAATAGAGAAGAAGAATCTAAGTCATAGTGATGTATCAGACTTCCTGTTAGAAGTAACATCTAAAAAAAAGAAGTGACATCTAAGCCAAATATTTAACGACTGTCCACATCACAAAAATGAATAAGAAGAATGTCTTCCATATTGAGGGATTTCTTTACTACTTCTTTGCTGCTTATGAAAATGAACAGCATAGATTCTATATCCAATACGTGGAAGTTTCATGGTAAGGAAGGCAAACGTTAAGCATAAAATATTTGGAAGAGTAAAGTGAAATAACGTGGCTAGTATGAAACACAATGGAAGAAAACTTGTGATTGAAAGGAGAGAACATAGCTAAGCCAAGATTGCTTTATTGTCACTAAACACATAGGCAGAAGGTGAGTAGAGAGGAAATGTAATACCTTAGCGACAAAGAATGACTTTGCAAGAACGTGAAAGTGAAGTGAGTGAAGTCGCTCAGTTGTGTCCAACTCTTTGCGACCCTGTGGACTGTAGCCCACCAGGCTCCTCCATCCATGGGATTCTCCAGGCAAGAGTACTGGAGTGGGTTGCCATTTCCATCTCCAGGGGATCTTCTCAACCCAGGGATCGAACCTGGGTCTCCTGCATTACAGGCAGACGCTTTAAGGTAACACCAAATGGCAGATGCTTGGAATTTGAGAACTTTGGTGGGCACACTTTCAAGTAATTGACAATATATGGTTAGGAACAAGATGGATGAGACCAAAGCATAAATTCCTAGATTTGTCAGTGATTAAGTGGGTTTTAGAACTTTATTGTGCCAAGGTCAACATGTTTAACTTGATTGATATAACCTTTAAATTTTCTAGAGATGATAGAAGCAAAATTGTATGAGTTCTGTAGTCAAAGAAACCTGGGGTCAAATTTGAGCTTCCTGACAGCTTTGTGAGTGTCAGCAATTTATCTCCCCTTCCTGAGTCTCAGGTTTTTCATCTGTAAAATTGAAGTAATCAAGTCCCCTGTTAGAAAGAATCAAATGAGATACTACCTATAATTTTACATGACATTATATTTTAGGAGGAATATACAATTGTGTTTAGGATAATTGCCTTTTTATATTTCTTTTCAAAAGAATGGGAGGGTGATTTCCAGTGCTAATTAGCAATACTCCTATAAATAATAAGTACCAGTTGGCAGATAAGGAACAAACACATATCTTTTTTCTATCACAATAGAAGAATTGGACTAATACAAAGCCTACAAGTGTGCTCCCAAGTCTAATTCTTTGGGGAAGGAATCAATTTAGAAAGGCTTGATCTTCCATCTATTTCCTCTAAATTATAGATAATTAAACCTATATGCTTACCAGGTAGCTCAGTGGTAAAGAATCTGCCTGCCAATGCAGGAGACATTTTTTTGACCCCTGAGTTGGGAAGATCCCCTGGAGAAGGAAATGGCAACTCATACTAATATTCTTGCCTGGAAAATTCCATGGACAGGGGAGCCTGGTGGGCGACAGATCATGGGGTGTCAAAGAACTGGATACAACNCCTGCCAATGCAGGAGACATTTTTTTGACCCCTGAGTTGGGAAGATCCCCTGGAGAAGGAAATGGCAACTCATACTAATATTCTTGCCTGGAAAATTCCATGGACAGGGGAGCCTGGTGGGCGACAGATCATGGGGTGTCAAAGAACTGGATACAACTGAGCATGCATGCACACAAAACCTGTATCAGTCAAGTCAAAACTGTACTTGAAGTGAAATGAAGTGAAGTCATTCAATCGTGTCCAACTCTTTGTGACCCCATGGACTGTAGCTTGCCAGGATCTTCTGTCCATGGGATTCTCCAGGCAAGAATACTGGAGTGGGTTACCATTTCCTTCTCCAAGGGATTTTCCCAACCCAGGGATCGAACTCGGGTCTCCCACATTGGAGGTAGATGCTTTAACCTCTGAGCCACCAGGGAAGCTGAACTTAGCTGTTTAAAATACTTTCTTTCAAACACATTTTAAAATTGTGACATGCCCTTCTATCTTATAGCTGTTACCAAGGCTGTCAACCCAGAATTATACCCCTGCCCCTCCTTCAAGCAGAAACCAGTTATTTTTATCTAAGCTTCAAGAGGAATTTACAAAGAGAAAAGTAAAATAAACAAGAACCCGTTAGAACCAACTAGGCCCAAGATAGCAGAGAATTTGACTTCCCCTTGACCTTGAGCTTTATTATACACTCATTATAGTACGTCAGCTAAATGACATGCTCACCAGCTTCAGGACAGTTGACAGTTGTCATGACTACAATAAGAAAAGCCCATGCAAGGACTGAAAAGGGGTGTTGCATCAATTCCAGGTCTAAACCACACCCCTGTTCTTAGATAACTCATAAATATTCCTTCCATTTCTTCCAAATTTCCCCTTTTTACCTCTGCCTCCTATATGTTTGGTGTCTCTGCCTGAACTAGGTTAAAAAGTTGATTGTCAAACTAGGTTCTCCTCCATTCTTCAGCCTTGAACAAAGCTTGTGCTGTTCCAGTTTACATCAGTTTCATTACTGCCTGTGTAAATTTCACTCAAAAAGGAAACCTCCCTAGCTGATATCCTCTGTCTTGGATCCTGGCATGGATCCAGTCAACCAACTTGGCAACATAGACAACTTTGAGTTTCAAAATATGTTAGAGCAAGAAGAGCTACTGATCAAATCAAGAGTGAAGATCTAGAAAGAGAAGCCTAGTCTGTTTGTTAAGTATAGGTCTACCATATAACTAATACTATTACCACCATTGTATAAATAATACGATCTCATACACATATAACATTTTCTGTATCTTAGAATGCATTGTTAATCTTATTTGCTTCCCACCACAGACATGTAACACTGGAAGAGATATAAGACTTTCATTAGATAAAGAAGTAATAGAGCATGGAAAACAAAGTTAACTTGTCCAACCACATGCACACAGTGAAGACCAGAGTGAGGACTGAAACTAAGGTTCCTCCTACTTTGCCCAGGATGATTTTCATGCAATTCACTGGGCTTCTTTCACCCCTCTGACTTGTTTTCTAGATGAAAGAGCTGCATTGCTTCTAGATGGAAAATGTATTAGGAGATAGGTAGTAGCTAGCTAGAAACAAAAACACAAAACAATAAAAATAAAAGGATACCTGGGTAGAGATATATTTTAATATAGGTAGTATATTTCTAGAGAAGGGAACAGCTACCCACTGCAGTACTCTGGCCTGGAGAATTATATATATATATTCAAGATATTTTATATGCTGAATAGAATCCCATATTGTCACAGCTTATTATGGACAAGGAAAGGAATTCCTACATAATTGAATTTTGACTCAGAAATATAATAAAATTACTTAGTAACAGAAATTCATGTATATCTTAACTTTATTAATTCTGATTATTATTTTATAAAATATTTATTGTGTATGTATGTATACACTTATATAGCTGTGTCAGGTCTTAGTTGTGGCATGTGGGACCTTTGTTGAGGCATGAAGGATCTTTTGTTGGTGCGCACAGCTTCTCTCTAGTAGCACACAGTTTTAGTCACCCAACACCAGTGTGGGGTCTTAGTTCTCCCATCAGGGATCAAACTTGTGTTCCCTGCATTGGAAGGCATATTCTTAACCCCTGGACCACCAGGGAGGTCCCATATTTATTTTACAATTATTCACTGAACTCCCAAAGTGAGATGCTGTACTAACTAGTATGCTTATTTGAACAAACATCAAGGGTTTTACAAAAGACATAGTATTATATATAAAATATAAATAATATAAAATATGAAATTAATATTCAAATTAAGTCAAATAATTACATTAAAAAGGCTTTTAAAGATCAGTTCTTGTTTTGTTTTAATGTATTAGTGTAAATGAGTAGACTGCCAGATAAAAATCTCTGGCTTTTCTCAGACTCTCCTGTACTTTCTTTGGCAAAATGAGAATTCATGGTGCGCCTGGGTATCTCTGACCCCAGCTCTTTTTCTTTTAGAAGCTGCAGGCTTTTACTAGGCTCAATACATCTGAAGGGAGAAAGAGGTGCAAAAATGTAGCCAAGGGGCCCATTGAAAGGGAACAATAAGAGGAAATGAGATGGCAGAGGAGCCATTTCCTGTTACTTAGATAGCAGAGCTGGAATTAGCAGGAGGGTGATTTTTATTTCCTGAAATCTGGAGCTGACAAAATGGAAACATTTCTTAAACTGCAAGTGTTCACGAAACATCTTATCCAACAGTATCATAATTCTTTAAATGATTTTTATCAATTGTTGGGATTAGTTATAATAAGTGATGACACAGTTCATGTTACATTTATACGCAAATTTAGCTTTATCTGAATATTCCTAAATCTCTCATTTAGAGTTTGGATTATTGACAACCACAGGATGGGAAAGTGGTAACTGGGACTTATTACTGAAAGTTTATCTTTTCTTAATCACTCACTAGCATTTTTGATCAGATCAGAAAGAGCAAACACCCAATATTTATTCAATGATATTAAATATTTTGTGAGAGAAATCTGGGTCTAAAAATATACATAAAATATTAACTTTGATATCACCAGTGAGCATGGAAAGAAGAGAAATAGACAATGGTACAATATATCTATTTCAAATTTCCATTGAGTGCTTCCAGAAAACAAGCAGAAAATAGACTCTAGAGAATCATATCTAATGTTGGTCTAAAATCTTTGCTTCTTCACCATTTACAGGAAATTGATTTTTTGTGATGGAAATCATCTTGGCTCAGCAGGCTCTTTGATGTCTTGTCAAAGACCACTGTGTATTTTCATGCATTGTTTGTAAACTATCAGAATACTATTTCATGAAATTAATTGTTGGATAACAGACCAGAAATCAAACTCTTTTTTTCTTATTTACAGTCTTAAGGTTTCTCAAATCATATCTTTTTTATCTCTTTCATTTACTGTGGAATCATCCAAATCACATTGGTAAGAAAAAATAAAAATCCACAGGTTTATTTTTCAGAGATGACCTTCCAGGTTTTGATGGAAATAGAAAAAGTATATTCTGAAATAATGTTGGCCTTTGGGAACAGAAATGAGCAGATGAACAGTGTCAAACACAGGCATGAGGCCAGCTATTGGAATTTAAAAGTCAAGCTTATAAGGCATGCATCAAAATCCTATTAATTCTGCTAAAGCCACAGGATTTGGCTTTTTATGTTTGGAAGGTGGAAGTGCATTTGTCTTTGGGTGAACTGTAGTAAAACCCCTCTTCCACTCCATGTGACTTGCAGGTTGACGTTTCATATAATTAAAGAAAGCATCTTCATCCTGAATGTTGATCACTCCTGGTTTTGTAGATTGTAGTCTCTGACAATAATGTGATCACTTGAAGTAACACTTTCATGTCATTGTCTTGTGATTTAAAAATGAATAAAAATATGCCCATATTTCCCTAAGCAAAATTGATTCTATGGTGTGTGTAGTATCAATATCTGATTATAGACTGAGCACTGATGCATGTGGGAGCAAGGCCAAGGGAAAGAACTGGGGTGAGAGCAGATTTTTCCAGTCGTCATGTATGGATGTGAGAGTCGGACTATATAAAAAAAAGCTGAGCACCGAAGAACTGACACGTTTGAATTGTGGTGATGGAGAAGACTTGAGAGTCCCTTGGATTGCAAGGAGGTCTAACCAGTCCATCCTAAAGATCAGTCCTGGGAGTTCAATGGAAGGACTGATGTTGAAGCTGAAACTCCAATACTTTGGCCACCTGATGCGAAGAGCTGACTCCTTTGAAAAGACCCTGATGCTGGGAAAGATTGAGGGCAGGAGGAGAAGGGGCCAACAGAGGATGAGATGGTTGGATGGCATCGGTTGGATGGCATCACCGACTTGATGGACATGAGTTTGGGTAAATTCCAGGAGTTGGTGATGGACAGGGAGGCCTGGCGTGCCGTGGCTCATGGTGTTGCAAAGAGTCATATACCGCTCAGCGACTGAACTGAACTGAACTGAGAGCAGACTGTGGGTAGGTGGATAAGGAATTAATTTTCACACAGTCTTGTTGGGAAGAGCTCTGAAATTAGGAAGGCTTTTTTGAAAAACTATTTATTTATTTTTGAATATGCTAGGTCTATATTGCTGCACTGGCTTTTCTCTAATTGTGGTGAGTAGGGGCTACTCTGTAGTTGCAGTGTAAGGGCTTCTCACTGCAGTGACTTCTCTTGATGCAGAGCAAGGCTCTAGAGTGAATGGGTTTCAGTNTTTGAAAAACTATTTATTTATTTTTGAATATGCTAGGTCTATATTGCTGCACTGGCTTTTCTCTAATTGTGGTGAGTAGGGGCTACTCTGTAGTTGCAGTGTAAGGGCTTCTCACTGCAGTGACTTCTCTTGATGCAGAGCAAGGCTCTAGAGTGAATGGGTTTCAGTAGTTAGAGCACAGTCTCAGTAGTTGTGGCACACAGGCTTAATTGCCTCAAGCCATGTGGGATCTTGCTGGACCAGGGTTAAATCCCATGTCTCCTGCATTGGCAGGCAGATTCTTTACCACTGAGCCACCAGGGAATTCTGGAAAGTTTTTGTATATAATCTGTGATAATAAGGAAACTAGAGTCTAAAGAAAAATGTAGGTAACTTAAAAGTCTGCCTTAATCTCAGGAGTTAAACAGACAAAATATAATTACCACCATTATCACCATCATAGTGTCACAAACATTTCAAGCTAAAGATGATGAAGGAGTTCTGCCTCTGAGGGACTGAGACTAAACTAGACTCTGTGATCTTAGAGGAACACAAGCTAAATGGTAATATACAAGGACATACCAAAATTATAACATTAGACAAGATGTTCAAACAACTAAAAAATAATCTCAGTATACGGGAAAATGCAATTAAGCCCTAAATTTTGTTCAGATTGATCATATATAATTAGAGTACCAGCCAGTTTCTAATGTCATCAACTAAATGATGACATGAATGTGGATAAGG
Organism: Neotragus moschatus; assembly: GCA_006410615.1. NCBI lineage: Eukaryota > Metazoa > Chordata > Mammalia > Artiodactyla > Bovidae > Neotragus > Neotragus moschatus. Next base: position 543,795 of record SJYA01000276.1, read on the forward strand.
TCTAGTGGAAATAATATTTATACTTAAAATATTAGACACATAGATACAATAAAGGAATTAACTCTATAGCCTAGCAATCATCTGGATGGGTGGAGGGAGTTCATTTTTACACATTTAAAAGTTTCAATGGAAAGGAAGTTGCCTTAAGAAAAAAGGAAGCTCTCTATACATACAATAATGCAGGTGAGACAGGAATGGATCATGAAGAAGGGGATTAAAGGGAAAAAATAAAGGTCTAATAGTTGATGTAGAAGTAGGATGGGTTTAATTCAGTCATTGGAGAGACACTGCCTCCGGTTTATCTTATTGTGTGATTCTATGGGAAGTGTGTGCTTGTGACATCTTCCAGGTGTCAGGAACAGTTCATAAATTCATGTATCTATTCCTCCCAACTGTCAAACAGTCATGGGCTTGCCATTGCTTTATGAAGAGGAGACAGCTTATAGGGAAAGAAATTTAGATATAGATGCATACCTTCCAGGCACAAGAGACAGGATTTGAGTCCAGATCCAACTGACTTCAGTGTCTATTTTCTTATGCTCTCAGAGGGCCCAGCAGTCTTTCTTGAGGAAATAGATAATTATCTGTCTCTCTAAATGTACGTGTTGCCTGACTTAGATGTTCCCAAACTCCTATGAGGAAGCCCTCTTCAGAGCTCTGCACTTTCTGCTTTGAGTTATTTCATCATTAAACTCCATAAGTGGTATTTCCTTCTCGTTAATTCAGCCACATAAATTAATTCATACCTGTTAATAATGAAATGTGAAGCAAGGGAAACTGTCTGTCATTCAATGACAATTGGTTGTGTTACTGGGGACTGAAACATAGAGATGTATTTGCTGGCAAGTGCAGTGAATTTTCATACTGTTCTTATTTAACTTCATGCAGAGTACATCATGAGAAACACTGGACTGGAAGAAACACAAGCTGGAATCAAGATTGCCAGGAGAAATATCAATAACCTCAAATATGCAGATGACACCGCCCTTATGGCAGAAAGTGAAGAGGAACTAAAAAGCCTCTTGATGAAAGTGAAAATGGAGAGTGAAAAAGTTGGCTTAAAGCTCAACATTCAGAAAATGAAGATCATGGCATCTGGTCCCATCACTTCATGGGAAATAGATGGGGAAACAGTGGAAACAGTGTCAGACTTTATTTTTGGGGGCTCCAAAATCACTGTAGATAGTGACTGCAGCCATGAAATTAAAAGACACTTACTCCTTGGAAGAAA